>JAVXUP010001370.1:0-242500 GCA_033070095.1 Escallonia herrerae | reverse complement strand
TAGTACAGTCTTCAGTATGTTATATGTTTATGGTATCGTCAAAATGAAACAAAGTACTAGCTTTTAACCTCGATTTATAATTCATCCGTTTCGGAGTATAGAGTATGTTTGAACCACTCTGACAATTTATAACTGACGTTCTTTCAGCCATCTTTTAGATGAGAATACAATAAACATACACGTATATAGTTACATATCTATACTATACTTCTTTTGGTGTAACACTTTTTATGTGTGACCAACTACCTATCTAAAATGGTGGCAAGTGGCATTTCAAGAAATTTATTAAAAAATGACACAAAATACAAATCTCGAATGGTAAATAACTACCAATAAAGACATGTTTGGTTTTCATAATTTAAACTTCATTAAGAAAATATAGTTAAAATATATTTTGCTGCATGCACATGACTAACTTATTTTTCTACAATTTAAGATTATTTTATGAAATGTGATAATAAACACTTATACGTGATGCTTGATTTTTTTTAACAAAATTGATATCATCAACTCTATTTTTGCATCGCATCTGCCATGATGACTCGTGCAAGTGTAAATTGAAATGCAAATACTGAGTCAATAGTTGCGTTAGAAACTGGAGCACAAGAATACAAGACCACTTATGCTGCAACATGTACTCATTAAAAGGCACCCGAAAACATGGTTGCAATCAATGAGATGTATACTTTGCTATCCAGAACTTGACCTATAAAATTGCACAATAGAAAGATTCCTGACCTAAAAAAAGTGAATCATCTGATGGCAGCCTTCATTAGACATAGGGGTTGTTCCTTGTCAAAAGTCCTTCTATTGTTCTCCCGACACAAGCAGAAGAAGACAGAGAGGTTTACCCTCATTTGCCTCTTCAGCAATATGGCAGATCGTCTCCCACACCTCTAAGGAAAACCAACTCTTTGGGGCCAAAGTATTGCTAAAAGTCTTAGAAGGAAGCATAAGCTCGCCTTCTTTTAGAATCTGATTGAATGACTCATCAATTGATGATTTTAGAATTTTCACCACTTAATGGATCCATACCTTCCATGACCTACAAAGAAGCAGCTTGTTGCTATTTCAATACTGGGTTCCCATGAAATAGAGGATTAGAATGATCCTAGCCTTCGTGAAAGAAACAAATTGTTAACAAGATTCTTCTAATTATTACAAAGGATTGCGTGTATAAATTGAAAGTTGTGTACAAGCAGGTTACTTGGGAGGGGAACGGTCCTTGATGCTATTATGCAAAGCCAACAAGTTCACCTTCAAAAACATTATTTTGCTTACTGTGCATGAGTGGATACTTCTTTGCCACACATGAACTCTCGATATGCAGTCTCTCTCTCTCTCTCTCTCTATATATATATATATATATACACACACACACATTTATAAGTATATATATACACGTGTTTATGTGTATCGATAAACACATATATGAATGTATGTACATATTCTTGGGGATAAGTTAGCATTTAGGAGTTATAAGTACCTTATACAATCGATTAATTCTTCATGAAAAAGGAAGGCAACAATATGCTCATACTCATTGAACTTGCCTTTTGTAATTTGTTCCTCTTCTCTGATGTAGATAAAAAACCAACCATTAAGTAGAGCAGGCTGCGGGAAAGATGTACGCCACTTTGAGTTTGAATCTCCTGTAAGTCAAATTTATGTTGTCAATTATGAGATCATGCTAATTCTGTTGTTCCTAGTAGTAGTTAGATCTCTAAGGTTTCGAATGAACAAATCATTACAATTATCCTTAGTTTGGTATTTAAGGAAAATTAAAACTGCTAGGTCGTAGCCCTTTATATCTGTATGTGGGTGTGTGTGTGCATGCGCGCTTCAATGTGTGTATTATACTTATATTCTTCTTTTCTATGCTGTTTCTTTCGTATGTTGTGTGTGTATCCGTCCTTTATATGCTGTTTCTCCCTGACCTCAACATTTTTTCCCTTTGTTTCGTGAACCACCACTGCCTCAAAAATCGTGCTCCTGCAACTACCAACCCCCAACTTATGTCACACTTCTGCTCTTAAAACCTACTAAAACTGCAGTGCTCCTTGGAGAGTTTAATGTAATATACATTTTCGAATAAGGGAGCTGTAGTGAGATGCTTGGGTCTACATTCTGAAACTTGATTCAAAGCTTAAGCTGTTAGAAAACAGGCAAAATGGTTAATATATAGCTCCATATTAGTTGGATACAACTTTAGCTGCAATTAATTTGTTGCTGTTTCTGTTTTTTAGTCTATCAAATACCAAGTTGGTGATGTTCTTGAGGTTCTCCCTGGTCAAAGTCCTGCAGCTGTAGATGCCTTTATAGAGCGTTGTAATTTGAACCCTGAATCATACATCACTGTAAGTAAATTTCTTATTGGTCAGTTTCTTGTCTGCTTGTCTTATATGGACCTTGAGTGGTACATGCTATTTCTTTTATCTAGATGTTAGCTTTGTGTATATTCATTTTCTTGGAAGACTTGTGCGGGTAACTAGCACTAGATTGCTATGTACATGACAGTGCCATGTTTCAAAACAGCTACAAACTTTACGACTGTCGAGATGGTTTGACCATATGAAACTAAGGCCAATCAATAAGGTTTGACAATTGTTACCGTCCTGCAAGGACATCAGGATGCAATGGTGCGACGTTGTTGAATTAAAATTCATGGGAAATGCCCCCTTCTGACATAATCTGCTTCTCTGCTTCATGTACCCACATACTAGAGCTATGCTTCGTCTAGATTAGCAAACAATAGGAATGCCTTGTGTGACACTACTTTGACATAATCTGCTTCATGTACCCAATTATGGCATCTTGCTGACTTTAACATTTTGCGTGTTTGAGCTTATAGATATTTACCTTTTGTGTCTCAGGTTCACTCCGCAGGTGAAGAGAACCACCTCCTTGATGCTTTGAAGGTCCCTGTGCGGTTAAAAACTTTTGTGGAGTTAACAATGGATGTTTCATCAGCTTCTCCTAGGCGCTATTTCTTTGAGGTAGACCGATGAACCCCCCCCCCCCCCCCCCACCCCCACCACAAAACACACACACACACACTTTATAGAATCTGTAAAAATCTCACAAATAACTTGTCAGCTTGTGTTTTGTCTTGCTTTTGATTCTTTTCTCTTGATGACCATTTATTTATTGTGTTTAACAAGTCAGTGAATTTGAAAGAAGTGCGTTCATTTAACCTAAATGGGTGCAAAAGATACCCACAGACATATCTGACGGATATAAGGTTGGATGGGCCTAACCTAATGCTTATGCCTTTGGGTCTAGGTATTGGCTTCATCCTATAAATGTAGGCCTTCTGTGCACTTGGCTCCTATCATTTCCCTAAGAAACTCTATCTAATGCCATGGCTAATAGTTGGGAGATGGCTCTGTTGTGTGGTGGAATTAGAAGTAGAACCAGAGCTGGTATAGGTGGTGGCACCTGTGGTGCTGGAGGACATCCAAACGAATGATGGTGCTAGATATGTATATGGGTGGTGGATTGTGGTTCTATCGAAACTTCCAATCTTTCATAAGTATCCAACAGTAGTGCCAAGGCATTGGAAACTTGTTCAGAATCTAAATCCTGTTTCTGTGCTCAAAGTTATCACCCACTGCTTCGTTAAACACATCTGAATCTGATTAATTCTCAGAAGGATCATCTCCGTTACTGGATTTGGAACGTCTGTCGGGGGTGTTCTTAACCTCTAACGGCACCATGGTGAAAAGGTTTTCCCTAAGGTATTCCAAGTAAAGCATTGGTCCCAACAGGTGGGGTAAAATGTGTTTCGCTAAATGTGGGGTTGTGCAGTAGACTCGAGGAGTGTATTTTTACCCAGATGTTTCCTTAATTTGATCAAGATGATCGGAGCTATGAGACTTGAAGAGAATAGAGATCTGTAATTCTCCTAGGTCCTTTTCCATACTTAACATGTAATGAGTCAAAGCAGAAATCCCGGAGCCCAGCAACAGGAAGAATTGAATTCAAGGAAAATAATGGCTAATCTGTGTACTGCAAATATGCATTTTCAACTATTTGTATCCCTTAACATGCTTTAAGTGTTAGGCAGCCAAGATTCACCTAGAAGCAAAACACCACAGAGCAAATGCCCGCAAGTTTTCTTCCAGGTTCCAGCTCGGAAGAATTACTGATAAGCAGTACGTGAACAGACCTATTAGCTACTGCTTGTTATGGAGTGCATCTCTCTCCCTTAAGTGGTCTTGAGGTCTTCTAACCATAGAGCATCGATAGCCCAGATAATCTAAAGAGGAATTATAGGATCAAATGATTTTCCATCAACTTTGGGCACAATATGCTATGGTTAAGCCTGTGTACCAGTCTTTTGCTTGCTACGTGAACGTAGCTTTGAAAATTCAGTCCTAAAGTCAAGCTTAAATCATGGGGGGCTAGGCTGTATGGTTCTGTTTAGTACAAGACTCAAAGAACTTGATAATTATCATTATTTTTTGGTTTCTACTACGATCTCCGTCTTCTTGCGGAGAAGTTACAGACTGATGTTGTTTTGAGTTATGATGATCTTATTAGCAAAATAATAGCAGGGGTTGATGTTGCTAGGAAAGCAATGACCATTACTATCTTAAATATTAGCCTCAAGTTTGTCATATATACGAGGTGTAGTTATTTATATGTCAAGCCCTCAACCCAAGCTACTCTCACAAAGCTTCATATGTCCTATACTCCTATCAATTTGTTGGGATTTAAGTTTAGTTTGTATGTTCCTAATTAGTCACTAAGCTACATTTCACCTGTAGTTGCTCGTTTGTTTGTCCTAGATTATCTTAGATGGTTGGACCTATGGCAGTAAAAGCTTTTTCCCGTGTACTATTCTACCTGAAAAAGAAATAAGGCTAATGCATAGTATTTTCTGAGGGACTTTTACTTTTTTTCCCCAGATCCATGTATATACTTCCTATATGCAATCTAATTTCTTTTGCTTTGTTCTTAATACCCTTACATTTACTACTTGGTAAGAAAGGACAGTGTCTGTGAAGTGCTCTCCATCGTCCTCCATCTGAAATTACGGTTATACCCTTTAATAGACCATTTTCTACGTTATCCCCAATGATACAGCAGACAAAATCAATTCTCTCGACTTGGTGAATGATGGAGAAATCGGCAGCTCAGAGTTACATGGCCTGACTGATCTTCTGTCGACGAGAAGAGGAGGAGAAGAAGAAGAGATCCAAAGTAAGTGGCGGCAACGAAAGAATGTAGCTGGGGGTTGGAATGACCCACTGCCGCATTTAAGAAGAATGAAATTCCAAGCAAAAACTGTTATTTCTTGCCAATAGTTCGAACATCAAGGTCAAGAATATCGCGACAAACCGTGGCATTGATCATCAGAAACAACAAAGAAATGGTGTTTGAACAGCTGAATTGGCAGTAGAAGGGTGGATTTGGTTGGGTAGGGTTAGGGTTCCAATGAGCATCGCCGGGTAATTTAGTAGTACGAGAATTTTAGTATAAGGGTTTTGAAAAGAGGGATTTGGGTTTGATTGATCGGTTCATCTAATGTGGTTGCCATTTTTGTTTGGGTTGGATGGAGAGATGATGGCTGGGATTGAGAGATGAGAAATGTCTGGTGGTTGACTTCAACACCTTTCTCTGAACTCTACTTCACTACATATTTCAATGATTTTTGATGTACCACACAAGCTGAAAATTTTAGTACCTTCATCATTTATTGTTGTTTTCTAGAAGCTGTTCAGTTTGTTTGCTTAATTCTCGATAATTTTTGGAGCACCACTACTCTTTTGTGGTTTCCTGAGCATGGAACTCAAAAGGACTAGAAGTGTGTATGAAATTGGTGTGAAAATGAACTTTTCTTCTTCTGGAAATGTGCATCACAAGTTTTTATGCTTATGCATCTTTTAGCGGCGAATTAGATTGTTAACTTGTTGAGATCTTTTGCCGTCAGAAAGTTACTGCAAGTGCTCATGCGGAGCATTTGCATGTAACTAGCATCTATATATTCTGAGTATTGGTCCATTCTGATATAATAATTAACTTCTTAGGTGATGAGCTACTTTGCCAGCGCTCCACATGAGAAGGAAAGGCTTCAATATTTTGCCTCGTCCGAAGGTAGAGACGATTTATACCAATATAACCAGAAAGAACGGAGAACTGTTTTGGAGGTGAAATGATCTTTCAAGCAATTATGTATATAAGTGCATATTATGTCCCTTGTGCATCATTATAGGGACATCTGTTATGCTTTGCATTCTTGGTTATGGACTTGAGAAATTGCCTTCAGAAAAGCTCACTGATAAGTGGTTTCCCAGTTTTGTAAGGATGATTTGTTCAAGGGATACATTAGTTTCCTTTCTCTTTAGGGGCTAGTATCGCTTTATACATTTCAGTATCTACTTTCAACCATTTTGTCTTGTATGCATACATCATGCAAGTTGGTCGGTTCCCCTTATTGCGAGTTTTACAATGAAGAGAAAAATGAAACGATAAGGGAGTGAGCATTGTCTTATATTTGATGTTTAAGGGAAGGACAAGAAAAGATGAGAAAGTTGACCCAACCTTATTGCCACTCTCTTTATAATTGGCAAGAAAAGGATAGAAAAGTAGGTTCATGAAACTTTTTACTGTAAGAGTTTTGACTTAGTAATTAGCTCACAAGAAAAGGAGAAAAAATGGAATGAGCAGTGTAAAACAAAAAACTTGCTTCTCTTTCTTCTATTTGTTAAGCTCACAAACGAGGTTCACTTCTTCTCTTTTCTCATCACCGGAGTTTCTCCTCTTGCTTTTATGGCCAAGACTTAACCAAGTGTTAGCGCCGGTTGTGTCGCGAACTTAGTCGCACGGTCCGTGTTATATGTTTGTGCTCTGGCATTCTGAGTGTGAACCGATGTTGTCATGTTTTTGCAAATAACGCACCTTACTACAGTCTAATGCTAGCAAGAAGCAGGATCTTTGTTAATACATTAGTGAACTTTACATGTGCAGATTGCATTTATAAACAGAAACTGTTGAATTTGGATAATTCTTTCTTCTTAATCCTTTCCATAGGCTCTCTCAGAAAGTTCTCTAGGTTTTAATGCTGCTCTTACTAACTCTGGTGGTATTCACATTCTGTAATTATCTTATTTCCACGTTTTGTTTTATTTTCCCCCGCTGGTTTTCTTAACCAAAAAATCCCCCTCACAAAAAAATTCTGCAGGTATTAGAGGAGTTCCCTTCCGTGCAAATGCCCTTTGAATGGTTGGTGCAGCTTGTTCCGCCATTGAAAACGAGGGATTTCTCCATCTCATCTTCTAATTTAGCTCACCCCAAGCAAGTACACCTAACTGTAAGCATTGTTTCATGGACAACGCCTCTTAAAAGAGAGCGGAAAGGTCTTTGCTCAGCATGGCTGGCTGGACTCGATCCCCAAAAAGGTACGGGCCGAAGTAATACTATATTAATATGCCTAGCCTGTTTGTGAACTAGATGTTTTATACCCTTGGCTGGTCTGTACGTTTTAATATTCAACCTACTTGAACAGGAGTAGAGATACCTGTGTGGTTTCGTAAAGGTTCTCTTTCTCCCCCACCACCATCACTTCCCCTCATTGTTGTTGGACCTGGAACTGGTTGTGCGCCTTTTCGTGGATTTGTAGAGGAAAGAGCCTGGCAAAGTATATCCGGTTTAACTGCTCCAATGCTTTTTTTCTTTGGTTGCCGAAATGAGGAGAATGACTTCTTATACAGAGAATTTTGGTTATCTCACACACAAAATGGCGGGGTGCTTTCAGAAGAGAAAGGTGGTGGCTTTTTTGTTGCATTCTCCAGAGACCAACCAGAGAAGATTTACGTGCAACATAATATGAGGGAACAGAGCACGAGAATTTGGAATTTGCTGAGGGAGGGGGCTGCTGTTTATGTTGCAGGTTCTTCAAATAACATGCCCTCGGATGTTTTTTCAGCCTTTGAGGAAATTATCTCTAAAGAAAGTGGTTTTTCAAGGGAAGCTGCTGTGAGGTTGCTAAGGGGATTGGAAAAGGCCGGTAGGTACAATGTTGAAGCTTGGTCTTGAGTGGTGCTTGATGACAAATCTGGTGAGGAGCAGTAACCTTGCCTTCTTAATTGTTGGAGTACCCAAAGTTTGGATTCAACTGTGGAGCAAATGAGCATTGAGCGTGCTCACATATTTAAGATCCGTTTGAGGGTCGATGTGATTAATTGCAGGAGAGTTGAATTGGGAAAGACTTGGTAAATTGTTTTAGTATAGCGCAGGCTGTTGAGATGCCCCCCCCCCCCCCCCCCCCCCCTCTTTCTGTTTGCTAGTTTTTAGAAATAAGTATTGAGAATAAGCTTACTTATTTTGTTATACATACACGTATACAACGATACAGGCCAGAAATTTTTGGGAGCTTCACTTCTGGTGCTAAGCCTACACTTCTGTTTATTAGATCTACCTCCTTTGGTTGCTAAGAGATGTTTACGATGAAGTGTGCATCTAGCAAGGGGTGAATTCCGTTACCTCGCCCCTTTTCAGGGGTTGGTTGATTCCCTATTAGGTCATGAAATTTGATTAACAAATTAACCAAATGCTAATCAATTCGTACTACATTCTATAGTGAAAAAGAAAAAAAAAAACCTAACATACCGCATTTTTTTTTTTTTTGATAATAATAATAACCACATCTCTAAAGAGAGTAATGCTTGGCCATTTTGCTGATGAAGGTCTGGATATTATCTTTATGATGGTAACTAACTTCACTCAAAAGTAGGTTGTATGGCTCAAAAGCATGGAATATAAACAGAAGATTAATTCCACAATTCATTGGTACTCAAGCTCATCTTCAAGACAATCCTTTGACCAAATTGGGTATTTCTGTTTCTACTGCCTTTGGTAAATACTTGGATACTTCTCTGGATTTCTCTACTACCTTCGGTAAGTACTTGCATACTTCTCTGGATGTAGTCACTTATAAAACACAATTCTCTTATTCTTTGATCATGAAGATTCAGAATGGTTGCGCTAGCTGGAAGCGCATGTTACAAAGGCGGGAAGGCTCACTTTACCAAGACGTGTGTTATCATCTCTTCTATCATATACGAGTGTTTCTTTTTTCAGTTATATATGCAGACACGTCGGTGCTATCTTTAGCCATTTTTCCTCGTATGGGGATGGTACAAAGAATTCATTTGATGAACTGACAGAAACTTTGTGGCTCCAAACTTAACACTGGTTTGGGTATAGCATTGCTAGCCACATAAAGTTAGAAGATCCTTTCTGAACCCTCCTCCCTTGTGGCTCCAATACTTCTAGCTTTGTTCTTCTGTCCCATTCATATACCTCAGAACCTTGGACCTCCTCATGGGGATGGAAGGGTATCCTGGTGGGTTGAGATATCATCGTTCAGGGCTCTTAATGGCACATAGGTTATAGTCGAAAGAATTTTGTCTGGAACAGCTATTTGATTCTCAAAATATCTCCAGCAAACATGGCTTTTTCCGCTTAGTGAATCAATCGATTAAAGTTGTGGCTGGTTTGGCCCCTTAGGCATACGAGGGATCAGAGATTCATATTTGGTTCCATCAATATTCCCACATCAAGTTGCCTTAAGTATTCTACCTCACAATCTTTTATTTGCTGCTTAAGAGGATAAATTGATATGTGATCTCACCGAGGCCGGTCATTTCTCAATTATTTTTCTCTCTTTTCTACGTATAGAAAAAAAGTCATGCCTGCTACAAAGTGGGGAACTCCAAGTGTGTGTCAATTCAATCCCTTTGGATATTTAGAAGGAACTTCGAGCCTTACCTATCTCACACACGCTCATGGTCTTCTTTAGGCAAGCTCCTAGGACTGTGTTTCCCCTTTTTGAATTTCGTTGGGGAAGAGATGATGTTTGCTTCTTTTGTTTGGCCTAGACTTATTTGGTCCGTTCATCAGCAATGTACGGACGATTAGATGACACTGGCAACTTCGCTTAAGTGGCCTGCGTGAGTAATTGATCGGCTCTTTTTTTTTTAATATGAATATAACTAATTTTCAAACAAATATATATAAAAAAACTAATTATTAATTACACTCATGTCCCTGAGGTTTAGGTGGAATTACACGCGTGTCCATAAGTTTGAAAAATAAGCACTTATGTCCTTGACCTAATGGAAATACTAAAATACATAACGGTTCGGATACAATGACCATAATGCCCATCCCTTTTGAATATAATTCTTCAAAAGCCATTACTCCTCCCACCGCCGCTGCCGCCCTGAAGCAACTGAGCCAACCAATAAAGTGGACCTCCCTGTCATAGAAGATTGTTGGAGCTGAGAGCAAGAAATTAGGTTTGAACAAGTTCAGTCCTTTAGGTAGCAAACACAGCCTAAAGAATTCAAGTGGGTTGCTTCCCCCTATATTTGACGCTAGTGAGAAGAAGGATTTTGCTGCCCTGCCACTACAGATCAACACTTCACAAGCAACTCAAGCCTCTAATGGCATTGATAATTCTTAGAGCATTCTGGTTTGAAGAATGGGAATAGGATTAGACAAAGACATACTCTGATGGCATTAACAATTCTCGATGGATTGTCAAACCCACCATGGCTGCAACTAGGTGGATACGGCCACGGGGTGGGGGGAGGATCTGTACGGCGATGGGTTAAGGGGAGGGTGGGTGCGGCGAAGGGGAAGGGATAGGGTAGGCGAGGCGACCGGGTGGGGGGTGAGGCGACATGGTGGGTGAGCGAACAACTTTTACGTTTGTACGTTTCCTGCTTGACATCATTCATTAGCCAAGATAATAAATAGAAGAGTGTGGAAGTCGGTGAGTGAGATATAGAGACTTCCATGGGATAAGTTAAACTTTGAATATTTAAACTATACATTTGAAATTGAAGTGCAGATTTAGGATAGATGGCAGCAGCTGCCTTGCGCATGGATAAGTAGCTGTTAAGGCTGTCATGTGAGCTACTTGGTTGTGGCTTGCATGATAAGCTTCCCATTGACACGCCTCCACAAGAATGAGGCACCATTGGTGACTCCGATCTTGAACCGGAGATGAAGGAATTGAGGCAGAAGAAGCCGTGTAGTGAGGATATTTGCCAGTTGGTTTTTTGTGTGATATGGTGGACACGAAGGGAGCCATTTATGATGTATTCCCGAACAAAATGGTAGCCTAGGGCAATGTGTTTCATTTGAGAATGAAAGACTGGATTTGCACAGAGATAGGTGGCTCATGTGTTATCGCAAAATAGGGTGGGGGGTTTGGAAAGAATAATGCCAAGCTCATGCAAAAGATTTGTGACCCAGAGTATTTCGGCAATAGAGTGGGCGATGGCTTTGTATTCTGTTTCTGAGGACGAACGACAGATAGATTTTTGACAAGTTAATTTTGAAAAGATTGAATATGAGCGTGGAGCGACCATTGTCAAGGTCTCCACCCCAATCAAAGTCACTAAAGGCCTGAAGTTTGAGAGGAACACCTCGTCGAAGATAAAGACCATGATGAATGGTGGCCTTCAGATAACGAAGAACACGATTGGGAGTTGTCCAGTGAAGGGCAGTAGGGGAGTGCATGACCTGAAAGGAAAGACTTACTGCAAAAGAGATATTAGCCCAAGTAAGAGAGAGATATTGCAGTGCACAGACCAATTTTCAACATAGTGTTGGGTCAACAGGTGGGGAACCATCCTGAAGAGTGACAATAGAGGTGGTACACATGGGTGCGTTAGCTTCCTTGGCGCCAGTCATGGAGAAGGTTTGTAGTAAGTCATTAATGTGACGGTGTTGAGAGAAAAAGAGACCACCAGGTGTGGGAATGACTTCAACGCCAAGGAAGTGGTGGAGCAAGCCGAGGTCTTTTAGAAAGAACCCCAGATCAAGGTTCTTGACAAAGGAATTTAGAAAGTTGGTGTTGTTGCCCTTCAAGATAATGTCATCTACATATACAAGGAAGTAGGCAATGATACTAGCCTTGGCGTAGATAAAGAGTGAGGCATCAGCCACGAATTTAATGAACCTAACTTGAAGTAAATAGCCTTTGAGTTCTTGGTACCAAGCACGCAGTGCTTGTTTATGGCCATAGATGGCTTTGCGGAGCTTGCAGACATGATGGGCATGGTGGTATGTAAAAAACCCAGAGGTTGGGCCATGTAAACATCATTATGAAGTGTGCCATGTAAGAAGGCATTGTTGATGTCGAGTTGCCGAAGCGGCCAGTTCTGAGATAGTGCTAGACATAAGACAACACAAATTGTTGTTGGCTTGGTAACAAGATTGAATATGTCAGCATAGTCAAGACCAGGACATTAATGAAATCCTTTTGCAATGAGAGGGGCTTTGTACTTGGCGATGGTGCCATCAGGATGGCGCTTGATTCAAAAAATTCATTTACAACCCGTTATATTTTGATCTGTCTTCGGAACAACGTCTTATGTGCTATTACATAACAGGACATCAAATTCTTCAGACATGGCATTGCACTAGTGAGGTTCGGCTAAAGCTTGAGAGAGGCAAGTGGGTTCTTAGGCAAGTGGGAGAAGGTGAGTGGTGATGTGATTGATGTATTTCATATTAAAGTATTTGGGTTTGGGCGACGTGTATAGGTGGGGCGTGGGGATTAGGAAGATGTGGAGAAGATGGTTGTACCTTGGGTGAAGTGGATGCCGAGAGAGAACATGTTTGCATAAGATGTGAAGAGGCAGTATGTGGGGGCGAGGGCCGTGGGATGTGTTGTTCTGTTATGGTTTTGAAGTGAAGATAAAATAGGGCAGTTTGATGTGTTTGTGTGAGATAGGGGTCAGAAGGATAAGTGTGTAAAGAGGAAAATCTGAGGGGATTTAAATGTGGTGATAACATAAGGTTTGAAGTGGGGAAATTTAAATGTGGAGGTAATGAAAAATTTGAAGTGGTGGGATTTAAATGTGGAGATAATGGAAAATTTGAAGTGGGGGATTCAAATACAGAGATAATGGAAGATTTGAAGTGGGGTTTGACGTGATGGAATGAGTAGCGGCCTAGCGGGTGAAGGGTCTTGGTAGATAGTGGAAGGATTTGATGGTGGGTTTTAATTTAATAAGGAGGGAGATAAGGTGGTGAGAGATTGGTAGGGTTGGATAATGCTTGGAGAGGAATTTGAATGTGGAGAAAAATGGGGAGTTTGACTAAGCACGTAGATAGTGCTAATCTTGGCAGGGGAAGATGCTTCTTGCATGGAAAGTAAATGATGCTCATGGCTACTTTGCATGGGAATAACGTGTTCGACGAATTTAGCGTGATGTGAGAGATAAAGTTTGTTCGTGATAGGGTCAAAGCATTTGTACGCCGACTGAGTGGTGGAATAACCAAAAAAATATAGGGAGTGGAGCGGGGTTAAAGTTTAGGGGACGTGTCTGGATGAAACCATGGTAGCAGAGACAGCCAAAAAATTTTAGACGGGTGTAATTTGGGGGATGGAGCCTAGGGTTGTACACGAACTAAGTTTGAGCCAAACATGAGTGTGTTTGAACTCGATTTGTTTAAGTTTTGGTATGTTCGAGCTCGGCTCGAGTTCGTCAAGAGCCAAAACAGTGATGTTTGAACTCGGCTCTAGTTTATGACTGTAAAATTCGGGTTCGACTCGTTTAACAATACAACCCGAACTTGAGTTCGAAAACTCAGCTCTTGTACATGTTCAACTTCCAACCAAATCCCTAAAATTTACACAAAAAAAATCCTCAAATCCTTCAATCTTATCAAGTCTTTAATGAATCAAAAACAATAGACCAGAAGATATAAGGAGGGATGGGGATTCAATAACACTATAAAAGAGATCTTGATTGGTTGGCGATCAAGACATAGAAAACGGGATGATGCATGCGTCGGCGTAGGAGATGACCGTGTTGAAGACAGGCAATTATGACAACGTAGGCAAACAAAGCTACATCACTAATCGTGGATCTTTGGGCACCGGCGGCTGCATATATAAGAAAAGGGCTCGATTACAGCAACTCGACTTTCTTCTGTTGCTCTTGCACATGTGGTTACCCTTTTCCTCAGGATGGATCAAAACTGAGAATGATTAGCACCGTAGCCGTGATGTGAGTTTGTGGAGACAGAGAGAGAGAGAGAGAGATGGAATGCAGTCGTCTGTGATATATGATATGTGAGTATTTAGGTTTAGGTTTAGTTTATATAATTAGGGTTTCTTAGATAATGGGCTTTGCAGATTGGGCTAATAGGGGTTGGACTTATGCATATATAATCTCATGGGCTCTATGTTTATAAGTGGACTTGGGGTTTTGGACTAATTGACTTTAAGGCATCCAGATTTAAACATTAATTTATAATATTTATGCAAATATTAATTGTTTAAATCTATTATAATTAATTTATCATTAAGACAAGCTATTCGTGAACACGTTTATGAATATTTTGGAGTGTTCATGTTTGGCTCGTATAATAAACGACCTCTAAAAACTTGTTTATCGTTTGTTCGTATATTATGCGAATGAATGTGAACGAGTCTTATTGAGAACGAATCATGAGCTGTTTGTGAACAACTCGGTTCATTTACAGTCCTAGGGGGAACAATGAAATAGCATTTCAAATAGAGATTTAAAATTTAGAATTGGAGTTGGAAGATGGTTGATAAGAAAAATAGCGGTAAGGAATGCATGCGGCCAAATTTGAGAGGAAACGAAGGCAGTCTGAAGGAGGGTTTTACCAGTTCCAACTATGCGTCGGTGGCGGCATTCAGAAGTGCCACTATGTTCAGGTGTATGGGGAGAGGTGATGAATGAGAGGTGCCATTAGTTGTGAGAATTTTGTTGAGGGATGTATATTCACCACCATTGTCAGAGTAAACTGAGATGGGGTAATTGGAAAAAAAATTCGACCAGTTTTCTGAATTGAAAAATAGGGTTTGAGTATTAGATTTTTGTCGCATAGGATATAGCCAGATATATTTAGTGTAATGATCGAAAAAAATAAGATAGTAGCAAAAGTGATCATGTAATAATTCAGTGGGTCCCCAAACATCAGCGTAAAGTAATTGCAATGGTCGAGAACTGGCAAAGGAATTTACGTCAAATTTTATTCATGACTTCTATTACAATCACAAAAATTACAATGAAAGGAGTTGTTCAAAGAAGGGAGATAGTCTAGTTTGTGTGACTAAAGAACTGAACGTAGAACTCGTGGTGATGGGTGACCAAGACGCTGATGTCATTCAATGAGTTGGGATTTGGAGGTCGAAGGAGCTTGTGGAGTGGGTAAAGAAGACATGCAGTAAACATCATTTACATTCTCTCCACGAAGAAGTATCGACCCTGTGCGTAAATCCTTCACCACAAAAGAGAAGGGAAAAAATTCAAGTGAAACATTATTCGAATGGCAAAATTTGGCAACAAAAATGAGATTGCAATTAATTGAAGGAACACATAAAACATCATTCAAGGCAAAGGTGGTATAAGGGGTGCGTAATTTTGCTTGGTTCACGTGAGAAATGTGCAAACCTGAACAATCATCGATATGTATTTCATTGGGGCCGCCATAGTCCAAATAAGTGTGCAGATTGTCTGTATTATAAGTAACATGATGAGATGCGCCAGTGTCAAACAACCAGGATAGTGAGATTGAATGGTTGAATGTAGTTGCATTTGTAGTGGGTGCAGTAGTCTGTGGTGAATGGACATGATGCATGGTTTGAACATCGTTTTCACGGAGAAAGAGGGCGAGTTTGCGGCATTCATTTGTGCAATGACTAGGATGATCACAGAAGCGACAGTGCAAGGAAGATCGAGGAGAGGTTGTTCAGTTGTGTGTGTTTGGACTAGACCAATAGATGCATTTGGTATTGGAACGACCATGAGTGTGATCAGTGCCGCGAGGAGAAAAATGATCAGAGTGACGCCCAAAGGAAGCGCTGCCAATGGTCGGTGCGGTCTGAGGTGAGAACTTGTTTGAGCGATGAGTATAATTCACTTTAGCAATGGAGAGAGAAGGAGTTGAATCTTACTTCTTGAGATAAAGTTCATAGTCTCCAAGTTTGTCGTATAGCTCGTCAAATAAAATGTGTGTCATGGCTCAAATGCCAGCAGCGATTTCTTTAACTTCAAGGCCTACACCGGCCAGAGAGTAGAGAACTAAGCCATCCTCAGATAGAGGGTTACCAACAAGCGTAAGATCATCAGCAGTTGCACACATGTGTTGAAGATATTCCTGAATGGAGCGAGTGCCGCGAGGGTTGTTGAGAAGACGTTCTTTGAGAGACATGACTCATGAACAAGACTTGTTTGCAAACAACACGAAGAGGCGTTCCCATGCTTCATGTGAGGAAGAAACGGTGGATATGTGAGGTTGAATGGTATCAACGCAGCTACCAAGCATTGCGTTGAGGATGAGTTGATCTTAGCGATGTCAGAGGGCATATTTAGGGTTGGGGATTCGTTTTGTAGAGGTGGTGGATATGACCCATCAATAAAACCAAGCAGGTTATAGCCAATAAGGCCGGAATAAAGTTGAGTTCGCCATATGTTGAAGTTAGTGCATGTAAGTTTGGTGGGTAGATGGGATGGTGCAGTGAAGATAACCACATGATTTGCCATGGATTAATAAAGTAATGAGCTTTTAATAAATAAAAAAAGCTCTGATACCATTGATCAATAAAGTAATGAGCCGTAACAGTTGCGCATGGATAGGCAACTGTTACGGCTGTCACGTGAGCTGCTTGGTTTGTGGCTTGCATGACAAGCTACCTATTGACAGTGGGGGGAGGGTGGGTGCGATGACGGGAGGCGGGAGGGTGTAGCCTGCAATTGGGTTAGGGGAGGGTAGGGGCAGCAGCGGGGTAAAGAGAGTTGGAGAGACAAAGAAGAGTTTTTTGAAAACCCTAATTTCGACAGTATTGATAATCAATTAAGTTTGGAAACCCTAAGAATAGGAAAATAATTTTGAATTAAATAATATGGTATATACTTTGCATATACAAAATGAGGACAGCATTGTCATTTAAAAATAAGTATTGATGGCTTAAGTAAATACGTATATTTTTTTAAACGACTATTATCTTTTGAAACATTGTGTTATTGAGTAACTACTCATAGGGATGGCAATGGGGCGGGTCAGATGCGAATCATGTAAACTCCATACCCGCCCTGCTAGTCTTGAAATCATACCCCAGCCGCCCCGCCCCGCCCCGCCACCGGGTCGAATGAAAGGAATACCATACCGGATCCTAAACTAGTTTAAAAAACCCGACCCCGCGCTGATTCGCCCTAATCTTTTTGTAGCAAATCCAATAGTGTCACCAATTTTCACCAATCAACACAGATTTGCACTCTGCATATGGCGCCTACCGCATAGTGTATACGAAATTCATCTCCGTCTTTGGGATTGAAAATAACGGTCTTCACTTATTTTTACATCTCCCCGACCTTATTACATACATTTCATGTTCTCGGCACCAATGAAGTCAATGTTCAGATGATATCTCAGGGTGCATCCAAGGTATACAAGCAACCATTTGCTATAACTTAATAACACAAAAGCATGGATTACTACAATCTAAACCCCAAGCATATACAACTCTTGACGGAAGAGATTCCTTTACCAAAACCATTATGGAAGATGAAATGATATAATCTACAAAAAGAGACTGATTGCACAAAATTACCCACATTTGAGATAGTCAAAAGTTTATTGTGGTACTTTACCATGTATAAGAAGGGTTGTGTCGAAATTTTCAATAAAGACTAAGCTTCAAGTAAAACTGAGAAATATTACCCGATGAAATGAGCAAATTCAACTAACCAAAAAAAAAAAGGAAAGGAAATAGCTAATTTCGAACCCAGATTCAGTGCCTCTCATCGCAAATCCAGATCCAATGCATCTCATTACGAATCACGAATCACAGTGGAACGATGGACGTGGTTTATGGCCATGGGGGCGGGGACAGTGAGAACAGTGTTTGGTGGTTTTGTGGTTGTGGGGGGTGACAGTGAGGACGGTGTTTGGTAGTGATAGTGGAGGTGACGGTGTGGGGAAGAGAAGTGGGGCCGCGGCTGAAGGGAGTGGGGGAGAGGAGAGGGTAGCGGTTGAAGAAATTTTGAGAAAAGAGAGGGAAGAAGAGAAAAAAGGAAAGTGTGTAGGGTTTCTAATTTATGAGCAAATATATACTCCTAGATGGACGGCTGTGATTACACATAATTTAGGGTTAGTATTATATTAAATCGAGGTGGGTACGGGTCAGATACTGGAGCGGATCAGAGAGGATACCAAATCCGACTCGTACCCGCTACGGGTTTTTAATTTTAATACCATACTCACCCCGTGACCTGATCAAAGTACAAAAAATTGGCTGCTAACAGGGCAGGGCAAATATCCGCCGGATCGGATTTAAATTAATTCAAAAAATAATTGTAAACCAATATAAAACGAAAAACAAATTTGTAGCATATGAATCGTCTGTCCTGCTACTAGAATATTACTGTATTAAACTTCAGCCGACGAGAACAAAGATGCCACCACCGGTGGCGATACAACCGAGCCGCGTTACTTGCTTATTCATGCCCTCCTCAACACTCGCTCTCTCATTTCCAATTCAACACAAACTCGCAAAATCAGTCGATTTCGTTAAGCCAGAGTTTTCCGACTCGAAGATCAGCCGCCACCGCGCACTCTCTGCTTCTCCCGTGGCGGCCGCTGACTCCTCGTTTTCCCCTTCCTCTGGAAAAGAGGTTCTCTCTCTCTCTCGCTCTCTCACACACACGCACGCGCGCGCGCGCGCAGTCGGGCTTTGTTTTAGGGTAAATCGCAGTTGGACTTGCTTTGGGGTAAATTACATTTTTAACCCTTGAAGCTTGCTCTAAAATACTCTGTGTTTGGAAAATTTATTGCATTTTATGTTTAATTTCCGTGGATAAATTGGTCCTTTCAAATACCTTAGTCCAACCCTTTGACGAGTTTGACTAAAGGGTAAAACTGAACTTGACAGCTACTTTGCACACCATTTGTCTTAAGGAGCCATGGTTGCTATGCATCTTTGTAGCAACAAATATGCGTCGTAGCATGCGTAAATTGTAAGAATTGACACATAAATAACTGTGCCCAAAATCTATTATGTGGCCTTGTATTGATTGGCCATGTGATGTTTCATTCTTACCCCTTAGTCATATCGGTCAAAGGGTAGACTTAACTTTGTTTGACGGAGCTAACCGTAATGCGCGAACACTCTTTGGTTACTAATAGGACTTAGAAGTGTTCTTTTTTTTCCCTAACTGTTACCTAGGCCGTCCAAAACTATATTGTTTCTGTCGCTCTATTTGTTGAGCTTTTGAGGAGGCAACCTTGTTTAGGTGGATATTTGATGCATCAGAGGCATATCTATGTAGTTGTAGTTAAAAATTTTGCTTTAATGATTTGTAGAAGCTTGGAGTGGTTGTGAAGCCCTGGAGAAGCCGAGGCTTGTACTGAAGTTTGTTTGGATGGAGAAAAACCTCGGCCTTACTCTGGACCAAGTGATACCGGGCCATGGCACCATTCCTCTGACTCCTTACTACTTCTGGCCGAGGAAAGATGCTTGGGAACAGCTGAGACTCGTGCTCGAGAGTAAGCCCTGGATATCGCGGAGACAGATGATTATGCTTCTCAATCAGGCTGCTGATATCATCAATCTGTGGCAACAGAGCGGCGGCGAATATGTCTAAGCTCTCGGAAATTGTGCGAGAGATTTCTTTAGGTCACCGTTCAATCGAATTAACGTGGTGTTGTCTTTTGTAGGGTCATGAATTATTTGAAATTGCGTGAGTTCCTCCAGAACTTGAATGCATTGTCCGTTTTCTCTATTATGTTATGTATTTGGATTTCTTGGGGGTCTCTTTGCTGAATTAAAGTGGCCCTTTTTCAGTGATTCTGATGCCCGTCTGTTATCTTAGCCAGAGTCATCTGAAAAAATGGCAACCGTCTCAAGTAGGAGGTTTAAAGCCTTGGACTTGCGTATTTCAAGGAATCATAGAAATGATTAGGGCTAATTACACCTATGTCCCTGAGGTTTGGGGGTAATTACACGCGAGGACACAAAGTTTCAAAATGTAACACTTATGTCCATTGACAAACGGAACCCTAAAAATCCTAACGGTTTTAACAAAATGACTTTATTGCCCTTATGTTAAAAAGTTATTTTTTTAAATGCCATTGTCTCTTTTTAGAAAAAGAAAAACCCTAATTCTAACCACCCCACCCCCCACCCCTCCCCACCCCATCTGCATCCCCCTCGCCCTTCCCCGTCACCCACCCACCTCGCCTGCTTCCCTTCCCCGGCGCCGCACCCCGCCTGCTCCCCTTCCCCGGCGCCGCACCCCGCCTGCTCCCCTTCCCCGGCGCCGCACCCCGCCTGCCTCCCCTTCCCCGGCGTCACACCCCGCATGCCTCCTCCTTCCTCGTCACCCCGTCACTGCCCACCCCGTCTACCTCCCCTTCCTCGTCATCGCCCACCCCTCCCCACCCCATCTGCATCCCCCTCGCCCTTCCTCGTCACCCACCCACCCCGCCTGCTTCCCTTCCCCGGCGCCGCACCCCTCCTGCTCCCCTTCCCCGGCGCCGCACCCCGCCTGCCTCCCCTTCCCCGGCGTCGCACCCCGCATGCCTCCTCTTTCCTCGTCACCCCGTCACTGCCCACCCCGTCTACCTCCCCTTCCTCGTCATCGCCCACCCCTCCCCACCCCATCTGCATCCCCCTCGCCCTTCCCCTTCATCTCTTCTCTCCTCCCCCACAGCAACCCACTCCCTCATTCCATGCCAGCAGCTCCATCGCCCCACGCCGCCGGTAGCTCCGTCGCACCACGCCGCCGATTTTGAAGCCCTAATTTGCAAATTAGGGTTTTGAAGCCCTAATTTGCAAATTAAGGGTTTGAAACCTTAATTAACAGATTTAGACTTTTGAGAAATGATAGATTGAAACCCTAATTGGCAGATTGAGAAATTAAAGATTGAACCCTAATTTGTAAATTAGGGTTTTGAAAAAATTAAGGTTTAATTTGAAAATTATAAAAATTATTTAGGATATACTGTACAAGGGCAGTATTGCCATTTTTAAAATACGTAATGATGAATAGTATATTTTTTGGATGGAACCCTAACGAATGGACACGGGTGATACATTTGAAACATTTTTTATCACGGAATGTTACATTTTAAAACTTTGTGTCCTCGCGTGTAATTACCCCCAAACCTCAGGGACATAGGTGTAATTAGCCCAAATGATTACATACAACGATACAAAGGAACACGATGTAGTCCCGGTTTCCCTCGGTTGGTTCCACCAAGGACGAGGGAAATACGTCAAGAATCCAAGATTCAATGCAAAGAACATGCACAGGGGTTCTGATATGATCGGTGACAACCAAGTGGTACTTTAGAAGTTCACCTTATGCAGTTTTCTTCCTTCAAGATAGACTTGGCATGTGCTCATTTTTACTAAGGTAGTCAAAATGGTACTCTTTCTTGATGTAGGGTTAGACCTGGAAAACATGGTTAGAGGTAGCGGGTGAGCCTGGTAGAGGAGATACATGTACACAGCCACAAGTAGTTGGACAAATGCTTAGTTGAGTACTCTTTCGGAGTGTAGATAAAATCTCGAACTGATCCCGTAGCATGTTTTTGGAGGGGTGAAACGTTACGGAGAGGAAATCACATCAGATCTTCAAGGTCGGAGGTCCTCGATGTAGAAACTAAATCTCAGGTTGGATCATTAGGCCGCCTAATGATCCAACCTGAGATTTAGGCAGTTTCTCTGGCCTGAGAAACTGCACAATCGCATGTGTTGTTTTGAGTGAATGATTATGTGAAATGTACATCAGCCTCGAAATATGAAGGGAAAAAAAGAACCGTTAACCTCTAAGCAGCATTTACATGCTCCTATTGCCGCTTAAAGATGTTGTAAGAAACAATATCTGAGGAGTATCTACTATCTACTATGTGTGGGTTAGAAGTGAAGCAAAGTGGTTCCATCAAAGAGAATCGAGTTGACAAGGACGAGTTATCGTCGCACACGCGATGCATGAGTAAAAATAAAATTAATAGTATCATATTTTTATGATATCAAGCTTGACTTAACTACTTTTTAAATAATTTTTTTTATTATTAAGACCAAATATGTCCTTAGATAGTTATTATTTTTTAAAACATCATGTTGTGTCACTTTTCTTAAACCTTCTTAAGCTGTCAAGTGTCATAAATTTAGATAGGTAGTTATGTAACACCATAAAAGGCGTTATACCAAAAAGAGTATTCTCTTTATATATTTAAAATGATGGTAAATAGAGAAGTTACGTGCTACTTAATTTGCCTTCGGCATAAACATTCTCTTTATTTATTCGTGCTGCAACCCGGAGTTTTGCACGTTTCCAACTCTTGTGGACTGTAAGAAACATTCTCTTTATTTATTTTGTGGGTACGGAATATTCTCTTTCAGCTGGTCAGATATGTACCCCAAGAGAGATATTTATTTGACTTAGAGTTATCTTAATCCTTCACTTGAAATTACTTCCTCAGGCGAGCATTCAAGGCTCTAATACTATGAGTCCCATTTAAATGTTGCAATTCCAGCCACATAAAGCGTTATGCATACTGTTGGGAAAAATTGTCGGGAAATGGAAACGAAAAAAGGCTTTGAGGCGTATCTAAAGACACTTTCTTTAGAACGTTATTTGCCCCCACTCAAGATAGAGTTTGCTAATGGGTTGCAGGCAAATTCGTTCCCAGAATACAACAAAGCCTGAGAAAAACTGCGATTAGCAATATCAAAGATCTCCCAAAAAATCTTTGTGAAACAATAGTAAATAGATTTTGGGAGATTATGAGAGCAATCTAAAAATCTTTGTGTGTGTATATTATGTATATATTCCCGAGTATATATATATATATATTTCTATCTTCTCGGCCAAAACAGGATATATGAACGTAGAAGCCACGGCCGCAGCAACTGATAGCATCTCTTCAAGAAAGGGCGACACAGTTGCAGTGACCGTTGCACCACAACGGTCACAGACCCACGGCTTCTTCCATTCTAGAATTCAAATGAAACGGCATGATACCGTTCTATGAAACAACGGTAATTAAACCGTTAATGTTCCGGCCGTATGATGCCAAAGGTTGGCTATACAAAGCCACCGCTTCAAATGAAAAAATGTCGGTTGCCGCAAGCACCACTATCACATCAGTTTGCATTTGGATTTAAGTGGCCAATTCAAACCATTTGCTACCAAAGAAGATGAAGACAAGGTTTTATGCAATTACATAAGCTCTCATATTGATTAAATAATCAAATAACCAATGAGATTTACATATAAATCTCAACAATCCCCCCACTTTGATTATTTAATCACAAGTCTCCTCAAAATTTATTACTCGATCTTATTACGTTTTCAAGAAGGTGTTTTTCAACTTAAACCTTCAATAAGTATAAATAACTCAAAGTCTTATCAAAGTTCTTGGTGGTCAGACCTTAAACCAAGTACTCTAGAGATAATTCAAGAATTACCATACGCATAATAATATCTTGTTTCGGTAAAGAATTATATAAACTCGCTCGGCACTTTTATGGCCATGCTCGATCCTGGATTCATGAACGGTCTCGAGAGTAAACCCAAATAACTCTCTTAAGAAGCGGCACCACTTTTACATTCATATAGGTGAAGTTCTCTTGCGTCTCCGTTACTAAGAACGCATTTAAACAACTTCATTAAGAGATGTACTCAACCTCTTTTAGCATAACGACAACACTAATTTATTTATTATTCTAGAGAGACACACAAAATTAGTGCTAATAGTCACACTCAATAACTTGTTCTTACCCATTAAAACTCAGGGACTAGTTTTGGACTTGTAATGAGTTGGGTTACCATTATTGGTGACTAATGAATGGGTTTTAGTCCCATCTCTCTAGAAGTCATTCTAACCAACTCTCTAGATAAACTCTTGGTTAGAGGGTCAGCTAAATTTTTATTTGACTTCACATAGATGATTGTAATCATACCATCTTTAATTAGTTGTTTTAAAAAATCATGCCTCAAACTGATATGTCTAGACTTACCGTTGTAAGTACTACTATAAGCCCTTGATAAAGTAGCTTCACTATCACAATATATTGTGATTGGCGGCATAGGATTAGGCCACAGATCTATATCCAACAACAGATTCCTTATCCATTCGGCCTCCTTGCCTGTAGCTGCTAGTGCTACAAATTCGGATTCCATAGTAGAGTGAGATATACAAGTCTGTTTCTTAGAAGCCCATGAAACGGCTCCACCACCAAGGGTAAAAACCCACCCTGATGTAGACTTGTTATCCCCTGTACTTGTAATCCAACTAGCATCGGTATACCCCTCAAGTGTACCCTGTTCTTCACTATAAAACAAACCAAATTCTATAGTTCTCTTTATGTATCCGAAAATTCTACTAATTCATTTCCAGTGTTCTACACTAGGGTTACTTGTAAATCTACTCAATTTACAAACTGCAAATGCTATATCAGGTCGTGTGCAATGCATTAAATACATTAAACAACCAATAGCACTAGCATACTCTAGTTGTGCCACCGGTCTTCCAAGATTTTTAGTCAACTTAATGCTAGAATCATAAGGAGTACTAAAATCTTTGAAACCAAGATGTTGGAATTTAGATAGAATTTTCTCAACATAATGTGATTGGTAAAGAGCAAAACCCCCACTATGTTTTGTCACTTTAATACCTAAGATGGTATCAACCTCTCCTAAGTCTTTCATTTTAAACATAGAAGAAAGATACTGCTTAGTCTCATTTATGCCAATCATATTAGTCCCAATAATAAGCATGTCGTCAACATACAAACATACAATAACACCATAATCCTTAGTAAATTTAGAATAGATGCACTTATCTGCACTATTATGTTTAAAACCGTATGACAACACACATGAGTCAAACTTCTCATGCCACTGTTTAGGTGCTTGTTTTAAACCATACAAGGATTTCACTAACTTGCATACTTTATTCTTATTGCCTAGTAGAACGAACCCTTCCGGTTGTTCCATATAAATCTCTTCATCTAAATTACCATTTAAAAATGCAGTTTTAACATCCATTTGATGGATGTAAAGATGGTATATAGATGACAAGGCAAATAAAATTCTAATAGAAATAATTCTAGCTACAGGAGCATACGTATCAAAATAGTCTACTCCTTCTTTCTGCTTAAAACCTTTAGCTACTAATCTAGCTTTGAAGGTTTGTACAGAACCATCAGAATTATACTTCCTTCTAAATACCCATTTACTACCTATAGGCTTTGACCCTGGAGGTAAGTCAACTAGTGTCCAAGTTTCATTTGACATAATAGAGTCCATTTCATCATTAATGGCCTCTTTCCAAAATGCAGCATCTCTTGAAGTTACTGCCTCCGTATAGGTCATTGGATCACTGTCAACATTAAGGATAATAGGAGTCTGATTTAATACTATTTCCCGACTTCCTTCAACTAGGAAAACTATAGAATCAGGTGAGATAAAATCTTTACCTAAATCTTTTCCTTTCTTATACCTTTGACTCCTCCTAGGTTCCGCACTAGGAACCGTTGAAAAGTCTACGTCCATGTTAGGTTCAGTTCTTGAATTAGATACTAAATCTGATTTAGAACTTTCACCTCTAAAATCTGAGATGAACTTACATTCAAAGAATGTTACATCTCTAGATTCAACTATCACATTTGATTCCAAATCAAGAATCCTAAATGCTTTACTATGTTGTGCATATCCAACAAAAACTCCTTTAAGAGCTCTCGGTCGTAATTTAGTTCTTTTAGGATCTGGCACTCTATAGTATGCTAAGCAGCCCCACACTTTTAGATATTCTAGATTAGGTTTCCTACGTTTCCAAAATTCATAGGGAGTCTTATCAGAATTCCTAGCGGGGATCCTATTCCTCAAAGCCTTTTTTCGTTTCCATTTCCCAACAGTTTTAGAACGTTATTTGCCCCCACTCAAGATAGAGTTTGCTAATGGGTTGCAGGCAAATTCGTTCCCAGGATACAACAAATCCTGAGAAGAACTGCGATTAGCAATATCGAAGATCTCCTAAAAAATCTTTGTGAAACAATAGTAAATAGATTTTGGGAGATTATGAGAGCAATCTAAAAATCTTTGTGTGTGTATATTATGTATATATTCCCGAGTATATATATATATATGTGTATATTTCTATCTTCTCGGCCAAAACAGGATATATGAACGTAGAAGCCACGGCCACAGCAACTGATAGTATCTCTTCAAGAAAGGGCGACACAGTTGCAGTGATCGTTGCACCACAACGGTCACAGACCCACGGCTTCTTCCATTCTGGAATTCAAATGAAACGGCATGATACCGTTCTATGAAACAACGGTAATTAAACCGTTAATGTTCCGGCCGTATGATTTCAAAGGTTGGCAATACAAAGCCACCGCTTCAAATGCAAAAATGTCGATTGCCGCAAGCACCACTACCACATCAGTTTGCATTTGGATTTAAGTGGCCAATTCAAACCATTTGCTGCCAAAGAAGATGAAGACAAGGTTTTATGCAATTACATAAGCTCTCATATTGATTAAATAATCAAATAACCAATGAGATTTACATATAAATCTCAACACATACAATCTCGCAAGAGGCCTTTTTGAAGTGCTGGCACAGAGTTAGCCAATACTTATTCCCCAGATACCGTCATTGTTTCTTTTTTAAGAAAAAAAAATTCAGAGATACAATTGAAATAAGGTTCACCGCCGCCCCCAACCCCCAGAACAACAACACACACACAACACTCCTCCCTTCTTCCTTCCAAGAGGTGGGTTAGGCTTTTTGATTTCATCCATTCGAATCAGCATCCGTAATCAGATGAGATTTGAGGAATAACAACACTAGCATGTAGACATTGTAGTATATTTTTGTCACATGTGTAATTGTGACAAATATATTTAAGTTTCACGGGGATGGATGGAAGAAAAGAAAAACTATCTTAAACTTGTGAGTATTTGTGTGCAATAATTGCTCAGGAGCATCTTATAAAATAGGACTAATTACACCCATGTCCTTGGGGTTTGGGGGTAATTACACGCGAGGACACAAAGTTTCAAAATGTAACATACGTGACCAAAAACGTTAAAAAAAGTAACACTTTTATCCAACCGTCAGTATTCCGTCCAAAAAGTATAATTTTCGTCATTAAGTATTTTGAAAATGGCAATACTATCCCTGTACAGTATATCGTCACAAAAAGTATAATTTTCTCTCTCCACAATTTAAACCCTAAATCTGAAGTCACCGCCGGCAGCCTCCCTCCGTCGCCCCACGCCGCCAGCAGCCCCCTCCCCGGCCCCACGCCGCTAGCAGCCCCCCTCGCCCCACCATCTTGCAGAACCACCCTACCACGCCGGCAAGCCCCTTGGCTAACCCAAGCTGCCGAGACGCCTCCGACAAACGCCTTGGCAAACCCACGCCGCCAGGAAGGAGACAGATCTGGATGGGAAGGAGACAGATCTGGCCATTGCAACGACGGCGATCGCACCGGTGGGCGCGATGGTGCAAGCCTATCGTGGTGGTGATGGCGCTGCCTTGCTGGTGGTCACGGTGGCGTGCATCTCAACGGAAGAGGCCGGTTTCGCGACGTAGCTCGGTGATGCTTGCGATCTTGGACGGCGCAGGGTACGAAGGTAGGTCGCGGCGGTGATGGTGGCGACCGGTATGGCGACAGGCAGATCGGGAGTGCGACCGCGATCTTGCGGCGTTGGTGCCTCGCCGGAGGGCCTGCTACTGCGCTGACGGGGAAGGGGAAGGCAGACAGTGTGGGGGGTGTGGGTGCTGGGTGTGGGGAGAGGAAGAGGCAGACGCGTGGGGGTGGGGTGGGGGCGCGGGGGGGTGGGGGTAGGTGCTGGGTGTGGGGAGAGGAAGAGGCAGACGTGTGGGGATGGGGTGGGGGCACGGGGGGTGGGGGTGGGGGTGGGTGCTGGGTGTGGGGAGAGGAAGAGGCAGACGTGTGTGGGGTGGGGTGGGGTAGGGGCGTGGGGAGAGGAAGAATAAACAGTAAATTAAGTGGGTAATTGATTTTAAAGTCAAGGGCAATCAAGTCTTTTTGTTAAAACCGTTAAGTATTTTTGTATTCCGTTTATCAATGGACATAAGTGTTACATTTTGAAACTTTGTGTCCTCGCGTGTAATTACCCCCAAACCTCAAGGACATGGGTGTAATTAGCCCTATAAAATAAGTTTTCTTCGGCCGACCTGCCCCTTGCAACCTTGATCTTCCTTCAATGATTCGATTTTGGTCTCCATCGGGAGATTTACAAACGTGTACGCGTTATCATGAATGAAGTTTACATCTCACCATTGTTAGAACAATTCCAACTGTTGGAGAGAAGTTGCAGAAAAGGAAGAAGAAAACGGAAATTCAATGGCTTGAGGCGCGTCTAAAGACACTGTCTTTAAGGCGATATTTGCCCCCACTCGACTAGAGTTTGCTACCGAGTTAATGGCAAATCACCTCCAGGATTACTCAAACCAACAATCTGCAGATAGCAATTCTGAAAATTCGTTTCAGAATTGCTTTTCGAAATTGTATATATAACTGAAAATTTTGAGATACTAAATTTAAAAAATGCCAAGTAGTTTTTATTCTGAATTTCAGAATCTTATATATGAGCTCAACAGCCACCCCTTCATGAAAAGACATAACCATTCAAAAATAACAGAAATAACTGTTATTTCTGGTGCCTTTTCGGAAATTACTTTCAAAGTCATTAAAATAAATAAGGAGAGAGAAAGTTCTTTTTCTCTCCAATGTGGGACAAAAAACAAAACATTTTGGGTCTTGAACTTCTCAATCAATACAAACACATTACATAACAATCTACCACCAACCCCTGAACTCGTCCTCTTTGACTTTTAACTTTTTAAGCAGATAATTTCTGTTGTCCATCTTGGTAGTTGATCTATTACAACTCGTTTAAGATAACTTCTATGGCTGTTTTCTGTTGTATCTTGATGTTCTGTATCTGAGCTCTTTTAAGACAATGGATCTCGTCAACCCAATCTTTACTCTCAGTGCTTGTTGCTGTATCGCCATCAAGTTGCAGTTTATAGTTTGACAACCCATCAGAGTTGGATAATTTTGCTTGTTGATATCGAGGTACTTCCACGACCCTCTAGCCATGATGGTGCATAAGCTGCAGAGTCAAAAGCCTCACGAGCTACTTACTTCCTTGCATTCATTGAGTCTCAACTTCTGCATCCTCTGTGCTTACTTCATACAAGTCTGTTTCCAGGGGTTCATGTTGCTGCTGTTTCTGACACGTATTACCCTGCAAGCATCCGGAGTTCGAGGTTTTAAGTAGACTAATTTTGTACTTAGTGTAGTTTCTTCTTGTGCATTTTGTCGCTATCCTACTCGTACCTTTGTGTTCACAATAACATTATCCTCGACATCGAGAGTAATCCCGCTTTCTGAAGCAACTTGGGTTAGAACTTTTAGTCTGCTTTCAAAGCTAGCTTGTTGCGCTGAAAGCTGCTGTATCATCTATGGAAGCACGATGAAGTATGTGTTAGGCCCCTCCTTGTCGCGTAAGAGAAGAACCCATGTAAAACTACTCAATTTTTACCTCGGGATTTACTCCGGAGTTGCTTCTTAGTTCAACTGCATGAGTAGCGAATTCGTATCCAAAGCTTGACGTTAATAACTCTCGAATACGCTGCAGCTCTGGAAATTTTGCGCATCTCGAAGCTGCGAAGATCAAGCTCGATATTGCCTCCTTGAGCTCATCGGGACATTTTCTACAGGATACACATCACCAATTGCACAAATTGAAAAACAGGAAAGAATCCAAAGACTTGCTCCAGCAAGAGTCTCAGTGTTTCTTGGAGTTACTGCTTATAAACTTGAATCAGAGACTGAAAACTAACCTGCTGCTTTCAATAACCTCAACCTTATCGATCAGGAGATGACAATAATTTTCAATTATCACAAACGCAATAAGCATGTTCTGCTCCTTGATAACATGCTCAACCTACACAAACATCACATTCATCGGTTAGAAAGAGAGATTGAGACAGAGAGAGTCCGTTTTCTGGGTAAGACTGACCCGAAGAAGCGCACTTCGCTGGTGATTCTGGATGAGTAGCTGGCTAACATCAGACCAGGCATGGGAGTACCGTACTCGGCACTGCTGCTTGAGAATCGCAATTCGAGAGATGGCTAAGTTAGCCAAGGATTCGTACTTCGACGTCTTGTTGCTCCTTCCGAGCAGAGCATCCAGTTTCTTGTTCATCTTTTACTCCGTTGTGCTGCTTGTCACCGTTCTACACAAAAAGAGGAACTCTCCTTAATAAGCTATCTGGTTGCTGTTACCTGCGCGAGCTAGCAACCCAAGAGCTTATATAGTGCAAATCTAAGACTCATAGTCCTCCATTGGTGCGATCTCCCGTGCTGACTGGGAAACTTTCTGTTGAACTGGTACGCTACCTTTGCTCAGTACACAGTTCACACGCAAAGGAAGACCAGGCGTCTTCATACACTAGTAGCCAATGCAAAGGAAGACCACTCCGTGGTGGCTTGTATTTTTTATTGATAGAAGAAACGCAGATTCTTGACCTTTTCAGCTCATCGTGTAGGTACTAGAATCATGTCTGTTAATGTAAATATATCTTATAGGTCTACAAGGCCTACCCAAAGCTACACTCACCTTCACCACACAAAACCCTCTCTGTAATCTATTTATACCCCCTCTTCCACCTTTGAAATTTACACCAGAAATGCACAACATTTCTCTATCTTTCTCTTCCTCTAATATCATGTAACAATGTCCATTGAATGAGTCCCTCCTTCAAGAAATTAAGGAGATTGAACTAACGCATTCATAAAATGGCACTATTCAACGAAGAACACGTAAGTTCATTCAGTTTTAAAGTGAAACTATCGTTTCCTTAATAGGAATGTAATAAAGACAATACTATTTGTATCTCTCTCCTAATGGTTAACTTGGGTATAGAGAGATGTGCGCATTATGTGTTTATAATGGGCAAGTTCCAATTGTAACTCGCAAGCTTCATAGCGAGTTCTACTATTGGTTCGAGCATGAATAGTACATGCTTCGAATTTTTTACTTTATCATATTTTCTTTCCTTTCGACCATACTAGTTTTCTCTATTAACTGTTTATGCTGCAACTCCCTATCTTAATCCTACAACCACGACGGCCATCGTCGCTCTCGGTTCCTTGCATCTCTCTTGCTCCTACATCTTTTACCACTTTCCTCTCGAAATCCAAATTCGCAGCGGCCCTGTTTTGGCAACGGCGTGTGAATTCCCCTCTCCTTTAGTATTATTGTTATGTTGGGTGAGATATTAAAGGTAGTGATTTAGAGAGAGCGTTTTCTTGGGTTACAAAAAGGGTGAGCTTTTGACATATTTTGCGCACCATGCATACTTGGTATGAAGTTGCTTGACTTGGATGAAAGCAACCCACTACCTTGGGATTTACATATTTGAAGGTCTGTGTTCGTAGGATTCAACCAGATTTCCATCTCAAGCTCCTATTGGTTCTTTCAGAAGTACCACAATTGCTTAATTATTGGCTTATTCTATAGCTCTAGTCAGCTTCCAATGAAATCAGATGCTTGTAAAAACAATGAAAGAAAGTTTAAGATGTTTGATCTTGGTGTAGTTTCTCTCTTTGTTCCACATAATTTAATCAACATTTTTGGACCGTCTCATAAAATTTGCTCAATTAAGAAATATTTTGTTGGTATGCTAATCTTGGCAAAGTAACCCTTTTGTACATGTGAACGGCATTTAACCATTAGGAATTCTTACAAAGAAAGGAACCCATTAAATTATTTCATACTTAGATCTGATATTTTGTGAATATACAAAATTATCTTGTGTTCCTTCTTCATTTATCTTTACTATACCAGTATACACTATATGGTCTGATCATTTAGAACCGTTAGATGGAAGAATTAATGGGACCAATGGGACTCGCGATTGTCTGTACACGCAAAATCCTACTTAATGGTTCATCAATCCCAGGGACGAAAGAAACTGACCTATGCGCAGGCCAACCCAAAGGAAACGTGTTCCTCAGTTTGATAGTGTGTTCTTAAAGGTTGTCAACAAATTTGCCCCGTATTCCAGCAATTCCAAACTTTTAACCAGGGTTATCATTCGCCGCTAGAAAATGTTGGGTGACAATAGACATTGTTTAGTGAATCCTTATTTTTCATATGTTAATATGCCGCTATATGTCCTTAATGACTGAAGTTGTTAAAAGCACGCCTAGGCACAAAACCGAGTAAGGCCCATCTTTACCACTTCGCTTGGATTAGCCTTGAAGCACACCCACAGACGAACTCGCACCCACCACCACTACCTCCTTCATAGTCGCCGCCACTGTCACCACCAACATTACCATCACCACCACCACTAGTTCGCCATGGTTGCCCCCGATGACACACCATTATCACCATACCACCACCACCATCACTGTCACTGCAATTACGACTATATCACTACCACAACAGTTGCTGCCACCAACATTTTTGTTATCACCACCACCAGTGTCGCCAACATCACTAGCATCACCAACATTGCCACTAGTGATGTCCTATCACCACTATATGCTACCATCACTAGACCACTGCACAACCACCGCAAACGCCACGCTACCACCACTCTTACCAGTTCTTGGTGCTACTACTCCACCGGTTACACCGTGTTCACAACTCGAACACCACTACTATCCACACATGTGAAGTCACTTACCATAGTTTTCTTAGCTCTAAATTAGTGTCTAAAAATTCGTTACCTCTCCATTTTCTCAATTCTCTAAACACGAAATGGAAGTCACATGATCCCAACTCCCTTTGGTTCCTGACAAAGAAAAAGGGCTTGCATCCAAAATCCGATTCTCACTCAAAACATCAAACTTTTGAAAGAATTGGATCCGAACATAGTGAACGTTATTTAATGCCCTAGCTCTTGCGGTACCGCTGCATAAAAATTCATAGAGAAAACAGGTACCACTTCAGTGCTGCCTTTTTAACTACGTTTTGCCCACTTCACAGCGTCATGTGTGGTTGGAGATCGGGTCGATCCCATAATATTTTTAGGCCGAAGGTTGTGCGTTTGCGGAGAGGTTTATAAGGCTCCAAGACGTTTAGGGTTCACAGTGCTCGACATTCACTAAATTATTCTCAGATTGACCTAAAAAGTTCTCGTGATTATTCACTGATGTGGGGCTGATGAACAATTTCCACCACATTAGGGGGCGTGAGTGACTAACACACCACTCCTCAAGCTAAACTCGTCAAGATTACAAAGAATGCATGAACACACCCGGAAACACCAGTTGCCGACACACAACGCCATCATGGCCGCGACCCAGCATTCCATATTCACGAAGCTTGCATAGTGCAAGAGGTACCAGCCAATCCAAAAATGCGTGCGATGCTAATTTCTTGAAAAAAGAACAAAAGCTATTGAAGTTTCAAAGCCAAATGGCATGAATATCTCCACAATCATACCCCATATGGTCCGAAATACAGAGTAGAGTTATCTACTGTGAAACACGAGAGAAACTTTACCGTTATAAGAAAAAAGGAACATCACTCGTCAAACTCATGCATGTGATCTAATAGATAATTTGCAGCAAGCTCTTCATTCTTGTTGCATGCAAAAAATACTTCCAAAACTATAGCACGATCAAAACCCATAGCTTCAAGCTGTCCAAAACACATCACCAGGATTCAAAATTAGACTCAAAATTCAGTAAAACAGAAAACAAAAAAAGAAGTCATAGAATACTGAAAAAACAAAAGGAGAAAGAGAGAAAAGGGATCCCCACCACCAGAAACCAAAATCAAAGTACACTTCAGATACAAACTCGTGGAAACATGTTAGACACGGTCCAAGTGAAAGCTATTCATGATGTATTCACAATACAATTAGTAGCTCCCAAATAATGTTGATCTTTATCCGGCAAAAATGTTGATATATTAGATAGGTTTAGAATCGAGTTATAGACAGATGCACACCAGATTTTTAAGAGGATTTTTAAAATAAATAGCTGAGGAAATCAGGAGGAGAAAAAGGAGAAGTAAAGTTCCAAACAGCTGATACGTAATTGGCTTCATTACTAAAAGCTTCGTTACTAAATGGGTTGAGCTTGCTCAGAAGTAGGGCCCATTTAATAAATGAGATGAACTTGAATTTTTACCCACCCTTTTATAATGTATAAGCAAGCTTCTTATCAGCTCATTTAAATGAGACAAGCTTGAATTTTTACCCACCCATTTATAATGTATAAGCAAAAGCTTGTGATCGGCTCATTTAACTGTTTTATTGTTCTCCGTGAATATATTTCCTTCCCTCCCTCCTTAAGAGCACCCAGCCCCTATATCTACCCTCTTCCCTTCTTTTAATTCTATTCTGCTGTGACTTCATCACATCTTCACACATCTCCCACGTCTGAAAATATTGGGTCCAATTAGTAATATTTCTATAAAAAAGGTCAACATCATAGAGTAAATCCCTTTATTCCCTTCTTTTACTTCTATTCTGCTGTGGCTTCATCACATCTTCATACATCTCCTTCATCTAAAACTATTGGGTCCAGTTTATAATGGTTCTAGAAAAAGTTCAACCCCACAGTAAATCCCTTTATTGAACTAGTCAGTGTACGTCTGAAGCACCTCGCATTACACTGATCCCTACTAAATTGTCAAACAAACCTCTTAGCATCTATCAGTGAATTCCACATCTATACTAATATTTTCTAAAAGTTCTTCACAAGGAAATTTTGGTTCCCATTGATCATCAACTTATGGCATAGAGCATCATCTCTGTCTTCACATATAAGATAAACAGAAAATATTATTTTGAAAAATCGATTCTTTAGTTTGCACCCAAAAAAAAAATTTGATTCTCCTCACAAATATTGTAGAACATAACGGCACATAAGATATTTTGATAATACTCCGCTCCCATCATATTTAAGGGGTATATATCGACGCACTAAATAGGTTAGGCTTGCAATGGGATGCATTTTTTGAAGTAAGCACCAACAGAGAATGCATAGTAAGCATCGATTACCAAAACAAAGAGAATGCATAGTAAACATCAAGGTGCAAAAAAAACAGAGAATGACCATCAACAACGAAATCATCAAACATCCAATAGTTCAATGTCAATATGCTTACACGTTCAATTGCGTCACGTTCTTCAGGTGTGACATTCACAGTCTGTGGCATTGCTCCAGCCAGTTCACCCAATATATTCCTGATATCATGTTCATAAGAAAATCAAACATATATCAAAGTCCGAGAAGAGAGATCATAGGATACTACTCTCACCCTTCCCCTCCTTCCATAGGTTCATTTATCAACCGTAGAAAGTCAGCCTGGTGCTCTTGAATAAGCCGCATCAGTTGTGGATTTTGCTTCCCCAACTCCTGAAGCATAGGCTGCACAAGTAAAATTGAAACCAATGATTCTTCCAAAAAGAGGGCAGTAAAAAGTTTTAGGCAATCTGACAACAAAAATGGGGGAAAACTCAATAAGTATTACCTGCAAAATTTGAGGATTTGCTTGCACCATAGCCCGCAAAGCTTGAAACTAAAACAAAAGAAATGAATATCTCAACTTTTCTATAAGAAAAATTAGAAAAAAACAATGCAGCATCGTGTAAAAGACTCGTGAATCTGGGTAAAAAGCCGTTTGTGTTACCTGTTGACTATTGCGTAGAAAATCCAAATTGCCCGCACTTGCATTTGAACCCACACTTGGAAGGCCCTGTTTGCAAATGAATATTATCTACAATTAAAATCCTATTGAGATTATCACAAAGCAAACACGATCCGTACCTGTGGAAAAAGATCCAAAGGATTTGCGTTGGGCCCACCAGAAGGCACTGCTGGTTGTGCAATCTGCGCTGGAGGGTTTACGGCCTGCCCGCCTGCAGGAGCCTGAGCTACGGGTGGAACTTCAGCTTGTGCAGGAATACCCTTAACAAATTTGTTTTTCCACAGGTTAGAAAATTAATGCAACTGAAAAAGGAGCAGAAAACAGCCCTATATTTACCACTAAATTACAAAGAGGGTAAAGAGAAAAGACTTCCACAAACAACAAATATACATAAATCCAACACTAGCAAAGGTAGTCAGTGAACTACTAACGGATCTAGGAACTCACTGAATAAAGGTACTCGACAGCTCTCTCTGGATTGTTGAACGCGGCACGAAGTGCACGGATAACTGTATCCCGATCCCAACTCCCTCCACCCATATCAAGAATTTGCTGAATGGTAGTCTCCAAGTGACTTCCAGCAACAAGATTTGATGCTGCTACACCATATACATCTGACTCCAAACTGCTTCATCATAAGAGTTGAGACCAGATAAAAATACACATAATTTCATCAGAACTAACGAAATTTTATCAGAACCAATTATAAGGCCATAACAAATAACATAAACTAAAATAAGAGAGATGTACTCACGAAGCAGCCTCAGAGGGAGTAGAAACAGGAACAGATTCAGGAGCTGGGCTGCACAAATGGATTAGAAAGAATTTAGACAACCCATGCCAAAAAAAAAAACATTTCACGAAAAAATAGAAGGCAATAATTGGAACTCACTGCCCCACAGTCGATACAGGAGCTTGTGATGCTGGTGCTGGCTGTGTTGCAGGAGGCAAGGAACTTGCAGGTTGGGCCTACAGAGTTAAGTGGTTCCTTCAGCACTTCCAAATGCAAAGCCGGATAATGAAATTATCATAATTAATACAGATTACAGGTTCAAGAATCAATAAATTGATGCTTGTTCAAACTAAGTCTATATATAGCACCAACAAATAAATGCTTTACTTTCCTTATTTTGTATTCTGCATTGCAAAACTTTAGTCATACTACATGACAAATCTATTTCCCTTTTTTCAGTCTTGAATCATGTCAAGGACGAAAAAATTAAGGCAAACTGATAAGCACTCACCAGACTTGATGGTACTGCTGACGTTGTTGATGCGCCACTTGATGAGACCTTAGTCTAGAAATGATTAAGAGCACATACAGTGTGAATAACAAACTTTAGTGTCTCGCACATACCAATATGTCTGAATACCAAAAGAAGTTCATAGATGTAACTACTATACCTTGGTTAACATGATTACAACAAAACTATTCTCAGCAACATTGTTCTCTTGTAGTGTTGTCTCATCCTTGAGAACTTTCCCTTGATGGATAAGCATTTGCTGTGCAGCAGGGTAAACATCCCCATGAACAGCCTCTATACCTTTCTTTACATCGGCAACCTTTATAAGCCACCAACAATAGCTCACACTTGAGGAACTAGTTATGACCCGGATATAATGAACACAGTGATGTATTCATGAGAAATAAAAGCAATTGAGAACGGATTAAAGTACTCATTAATGTGCTTATCAAATATGAGTGAATCAACTGAAAAAAATTCTGACAAAGAATAAGGTTAGGAACATTAAAGATACAAGTTCAAAGTAGTAGCGTCGAAGACAGACGCACACCGAGGGGGAAAGAAAATATCCAGAATCCCATTCTAGTTGATCAGACAAAATGAAGCCCTTATGAGATATGGCCCAAAGAAATGAAAAGAAAAGCTAACAGTGAAGTTTAGCTCCATTTACTGACAAGCAAAGGGTATAATAAACAACATTAAGGTGATCTGTCATCGGATCAAAAAACTCCTTGCACACGTTTATAAACTATAAAGGTAGAATGTCTAGATGTTTTAGAGAAAACAATAATAGGGTCAATTAACAATTTTGAATTAAAAGCTATAAGCATCTGGTATCCTCTGTTGTTTGTGGACATTGCTCAGAACACCAGTCTGCCACATTCTACAATTATTCTACTTTATATAACAATTCGCATGTTAAAACTTATTCATGGTACTGCTCCCCTATCTGTCACTTTTTCCTTTTCCATTCCCTAACTTCAGAACAAACTTCCAAATAAGTACGCGTAAAAGAGTACTTCGAATGGACTAGTATTCAAAACTTCCTTGGAGTTATATGCTATAGAGCGTATGGCTGATCGACTTCGCTCAGTGGTATTCCGATTTCAATAATTTTGAATCCCTGATATAACCTAAAAACTTAGGTCCAGACAATGTAAATGAAGAAGCACACTACAATAAAGGCCCATTGCCAGCTGGAGCATGTGTAGATAAGAAGGGAGAGCAATAAGTACTTACTAATGAGGGTATCAATACATAAGTCCATGTACATATATCACGATATGTGACGTGGTAACTTTAACAGTGAGGAAAACATATTTAAATGACAATCTATTCGATTCCCCTTTTCTTTTGTTCCCTCACCCCCCATCGCTCCCCCCACATGGAGGGATAGAATTTCCAGTTCCACAAGTACAAGAGTCCATTACTGCAAGAATTTTACAGGTGAAGGATAAATTCACGAAAGGTACGCCGCAACACGAGGAGTTATATATTCAAGACGTGGTGCTGGAAAGCTATACTAAACCCAGTTAATAGCCATAACATATATCTCAACAAGATCATTGAGTGCATCTGAACATCCTGTATGAAGTTACTCATAGACATAATCTATACCCTTGACGACTCCATGTGAACATTACCATTCATTTTTGCTTGTCAAACGCATCAGTTTATCTTAGTTCCGTTAAATTTAAGCCAGTATCTAACCACCTGCCACAATGTTTTATCTGCACGATTTGCTGAATGGCAAAACGTTGGATTTGACTGTAGAATACGAAGTCAAGAAGTGTTAATAAACTCTGACAACCTCGCAATCAATCTTCCACTGCCGCATAGTAGCAGATTCTAGAAAATTATATCGCATTAGCCTGCTCCTCGTGAAAAACAAAATCCAAATTGGCGACATGCACTAAACCCTAGTTCACGCTCCAATCACCATACACACAATTCAATTTGAGGTACATGCATATCAACTATATAAGCATTTAAATGAACATGTACAAACGGAAATTTAACTAGGTAAACAGAGGGAAGAGAGTCATACGGTGTCGTCGGGCTGCACTTCGATATCGAAATTAGTGCCATTTAGGGTCTTCACAAAAATCTTCATCGTCGTACCACTCTTTCCGGTGACTTCCCCTGACCGGAGACTCCGATCTCGGACGCCGGCGGCGGTGTATAATAAAGTAATAACAACGTTTATAGCGAGAAAGCGAAGGCAAACAGATCACGCACGGTGCGAGAGCTGGAGTTGCTGTCGCTCTTTATAACACTGGGGTTAATATGTGACAGGGCGGTTCATGACGGTTTGCGACTGTGCAATAGGTGACGAACACGTGGGTAATAACTAATAAGTAAGGGTTTTAACCTAAACTTTTTCGAGTAATAAAAGCACGACTTATATATTGACGAGGATTGAATTATATATTTAACTAATTTATAAATAAATATAAATTGATTAGGATTATCCACACACAAAAATCACGACCGTATTATTGGTGGCATGCCTTTTGAAATATACTCATTATTTGCCATATAAATGTAATGCCAAGTGAAGCATGTTTGCGTCGGTGAATATGGATCCTTGAATCGATCCGCTTAATGTCATATGGAGGATTTTTGGTTTGAAGCTAAGTACATCTCTCTCAAACTGACTCATTGACGGCCAACATCCTTGCCGTTGTCATTATTGTCCAAATTGACTTCCTCAGCCCTTTTGTGCAAAATTAAGCACGAACTTGAATTTTATTTGAATTTACATCCCACAAATGGCGAGTTACAACTATTCCATGAATTGCAGCGTCATTCTCTCGTCATCGCCATGTTAGTAGTTAAGGTTAAGGAAGAGTAATTTGTCACATGGTTGAAATGGCCAATCAGATATGATCTGATGGGTATAAGTGTTCTTGTGTCCAACTTCAATACCCTTACGACGAAGAAACAAAATAAAACTGCAATGTCAAATTATATGTCAAAGTTATTGCTTCGTAGGGATAAGCAAGCTTCAAAATCAAACTTAGATTACTTGTGGTTTTTTATCGTGTCACCGAAACTTTAAACCCATTTATTTGATACAAACTAGTCCAATTTAGATCATTTTGAAAGCTCACATGTGATCAATAACTTATCTAAAGCATAATTATAAAGTCTTTAAAGATATCTTTAACATGAACTAGGGGATTTGTCAAAAAAATATTCTTGCAACCTTATAATTGTTATCCATTGAAGAAAGGAAGCCATGCGGAACGAAATTAATCACGTTATAATTGTCTATCTTTATTTAAGTACTAGGTAGTTGGAATGTTATGTTGCCTTACACTACTTATTATATTTATTGTTGCCTCAACTTTGTTGTTGATAAGCATGATAATATTGTTTGGCTTATGCTCACGGTCTTAAGCTTTTATAAACAAATCGTAACTTCACATGGTAACAAATCTCTCGTTGCTCAAGGTTATGGATTCAATTATTCCCGTGCTGCGTTTATGGTCCCACTCTAAAATAAAGCAATTTGCGTCTGTTTATCTGTGCACTTGAAAGTGATGCACCTTCATTTGAATTTTATTGGTTTGTCTCTTCAGGTGAGTGATAGGCATGAGAGATTGTTGGGCTCGTTTTCTAACCCTTTGAGCTTTGGGAGAATATGGTAACTATACAAATGGTATAAAAGTTAGCTACACTATCCTTACCCTCATGCCGCAATTCGGCTTTCACGTAATTTTGATCGCGGTTCTCAATCTCACCATTGTGTCGTAGTTCGGTCTTGTTGTTAATCAATGCGAGGTTCTCATTATTCTTGGCCATCAACAAATAACATTCAAATGTGAGTGTGTGTGCTAATAGACATCCTATGCACGACATCACTAGGAGTATGTATTAGATTGAGCATGTTTGTGAGTTGAACACTAGCTTTCGACAATTCAGCTATCTTGCGCGCCTTTAATTTCAAGACTTCAATTTGCATAAATTGGGCCCAAGAATATGTACAAGTATGTCACGTCCCCGGAAATCCGGAGCTCCGCCGTCCCGAACTCCTGAGTCGTTAACCTACCGATCATATCAAACCTGTTAGACTTGTTCACTAACACATATTCCAAATCATCTAATTTAGCATCAACTTAGATTTCTCAAAACACTAGATCATAACTGCTTATCCTTAAACTATTACAACTTAGGTTCTTCGCAATTCAAATTTTCTAAGAACAAATTAACAATACCGACCCCCCGTAGGGGTCTTACTATACATTGGTGATGGGCTCATCAGAATCTCACTCAGAGTCTAAACCCCATTCCTGAGCAATCTACTGTTGATCAAAATCTGCAGAAAGGAATCAAACGAAAGGTGAGTTTTTAAGAGCTCGGTTAGGTCGTGCAAGGACCAACAAAAGAATTACAAGAATCCGATTGACGAAGATTTTCAAAATACTTCAACGAACTAAACAGCTCAATGATTTTCAAAATGATCAAAATTCATCTGTAATAAATACCAAAATAGACAAACACCATCATGATAGGTTCCAAAACGATCAATAAAAGATTATTTCCCAAGTCATCATCTCCAAAATACAATAGAGTTTTCTCGAGGTATTTCAAATGTACATAGATCATCTGAGATAGTTCTTTTCAAAATAAACTGAATTTCTCAAGGGACTTCAACCCAAACACAAATTATTTCAGATAATACTTTCCAGTCATTAACGTAGCAATCACGGCAATATACAGAACAAAGAAAATAAAAAATCAATGTTTATCCTGGGTAATTGCAATGCCATTCCGGCAAGCTAACAGAGTGCACACATGCATGATGTACCAGAATAATTATTACTAGTCCACTTGGGTACTAGCCTACGTTGCATGCAGGATTCAGACCAGCCTTATTACGCCGTCCCATAGAACAGAAACTCAGGTCAACATCGAAAAATTAACAATATCAATGAGCATTGACATAAGCTCAATTTACCAGAATCAGATCAGAATTTAATAACCATAATATACCGGATAAGTCATCATTCGAAATTTTAGAAGAAAATCATAAATAAACAGCAAAACAATTGTGAATAGTATCGAATTTAGGCACAAAAATTCGGAAGAACGAATGCAAAAATTATCTGATTTGATCGGCATGCAATAACAAACGAGCATCTAAGACTTTCAAATAATAGATTCAGGTTCAACATTGGGATTTTCTGGCAATAACATGTTGATATCAAGACATAATTCAGAGTTCGACAGTAGCCATAAGTAGATCAAATGAGTACTTACTGGTACAAGTTATCAAAATAAGGGCTCAAACGAAAGTCCTTACCCAGGATTCAGATAGAATCTCTTACCTGGATTCGTAACTAAATTATCTAACCGGAAGTCCTTAACTTTAACCTAAACGAAATAATCGAATCATTAGAACATAGACTATAACAGAATATTATAACTTAATACGAACTCATGCATACTCCTGAAAATGAACCTCCATCGCTGCGTATGTAAAGTTACCCAAAATGCCCTTAGGTGTAAAATTATCAAAATGCCCCTCTCGAGCTTAAATCACCCAAACCGCCCTCCCGTGCGTAGAATCACCCAAAAAAACTTATTGTAGGTGAATTTATGCAAAAATACCTTTCTTGGGTCAAATTACTAAAAATATCCCTCGTTACACTTAAATCATTAAAATAATATTTCTGTAATCCAAATCACTGAACTATCATTACTATATATATTTACTCAAAAATACCCTTTATGGGTAAAATCACCAAAATACCCCCCTCGGGGTGACAAATTACCAAAATACCCCCCTCGGGGTTTCCGACACCGAAAAAATACCAAAAACATGTTAAAATACTATTTTTAACATTCTGATGTCATTTCTGGATGAAAAAGTCTTTTAGAAAATTTTTGCAAGAAAATCCTGAACCGGTGTCTAGACCGAGCACTAGCAGGCCAGTTTCGAAAAAATATCTATCGGCCTCAGAATGGCTCAGAATTTTAGACAATGAATCATACCAGTAAAATAGGGTTTTCATAAAAGTTTTAGATTAAAATAAATTAGTTTACTATGCTAAATAATTTAACCGATACCCTAATTTAGCACCCTTTGCGGGCCCTGAAAATTTCTGAAAAATTCTAGGGTGTAGGTTTCGTAAAAATATCAGGGGTTACAATTTGTTCAACCTTCAACTTTCTACGGTGAAATGAATACACCTTCCATTTCACCGTTTTTTTACACCTACTTTCTTCAACCTTCAACTTTCAGTTGAATCCTTCACTTGTACACTCCTATACACGCATAGTTACTCATTTACAGGCCTAACAATCACTTAATTACCTCCCAAACACACCTAATACACTTGAATCACACACTAACATACACAATTCATTGCATAAACACACATTCGAAGCCATATCCTCATGGCCGTAACACACCTTCAACCCATTTGCATATATTTCAGTTGTACCCCCTTTTTCCTTACCCCCTAGCAGCTTGCAAGCCATCACCTACAAACCCCAGCTACATTTTTTCCCACTAACCGCAACCTTAATCCCCTAACCGAAGGGTGCAAATCCCAGCAAGCACCTCCCTTCGCAGCCATGTTCATGGCTTCCCTGCGCACTCCACAGTTACGAAACACACATAAAAATACCACAAGCACACACACTAGGGTATGCATACTACAAATTGAGAGGCTTACCCTTAGAAAACAAGCTCAAATTCTCCTCTTTTCTTCCATATTTTTTCCCTTCCCCGAGCTGCCTTGTTTCCTCTCTTTCTTTTCTTCTTTCTGGGTCATGGTTATTGTTCATTTGAGATTTCCCTTTTTGTTTTTTTGTTTTCTTTGTAATTAGAATAAAATCGATTAAAATTATATGAGATTAGTCACCACACGAGATGGCATCTCCTTACACCAAAATTTTTGAAAAATTAACACATAAGGCCTAATTTTTAAAATTTGCAAAATAACCCCTCAAGTTTTCAAATGTTGAAATGATCCCGAAAGTTCCAAAAATTATACTTTTGCCCCCAAGATTCTTCTAATATTATTAATTTAATTAAATGTCGCTAAAACATACAAGGTCACTCATTTCATTATTTTTCATCACTAGAAACATTAATTTACAATTAGTACCCAAAGTTTTTTTTGAAATTACGAAAATGCCTCTAAAATTTCAAAAATTATGTTTTTGCCTCAAAATTATTTTAAGCGTCGATACTCTACATACTCAAGCATTGTTCAAAATTATCGCTCGTTTATTTTTCGGAACCTGGATGATTATTTAATCAACTCCCGAAATTCGGGATATTATAGAGTATTATGCTTAGGATAACTCGCATAACATTCCTTTACCTCTTAGCATCACAAGCCCTATCAAATCGTCGAGAGGGCGATGTAATGATCGTGAGTTGATTGAACAAGACATCTCTTAAATTTTAGACGCATGCATCCTGTATATCATGCTAAAATTTTGGTATTATTGTTGCTTCATTTGTGACAACCATGTTCTATTTATAGACATTGTCATTCAAGACCATCCACAAACATTGTAAAGATTATTATAGTCCTCACTTAGTTTTAGGAACAACGGTCCTATGTAAAGATTATTACAGTCCTCGCTTGGTTTTAGGAACAACGGTCCTCTGTAAAGATTATTACAGTCCTCGCTTGGTTTTAGGAACAACAGTCTTCTTTACTTCAGGGGAAAGAGACATGTTTTTAAGCTTTTAGAAATCCTAGTACCTCAGACAATTATTATTGATACAATATAACAACCTTAGAGAGTTAGGCGGTAAGGTTTTTCACAAACTAATGGGGAATGAAATACCATTTAGAATCAAATATATAAATCAAACATATACACGAATGGACTCATTTGCTAAACATAAATCTTTAACAAATATTCAACAATAATGTAAAGAATAGGGTTTGATGTTTAGGCTTCAATTATCCTCAAACCTACTTTCACCTTTTAAAGGAAGTCATTTTTTCGGTCAAGTACTAATAATATATACATAAGAAGTTATATTACAGGAGCCCATCAGGACAAAACTCTTCCGTACATATCAAAAAGTAAAAGGGGAGTTATGCAATCCGGGGGGTGAACAAAAGTAGTAGCTACAAAAGCTTCGAGGCTGGTAGTTTTGGCTGATAAGTCTGCTACTCGGTTAGCCTCGCGATAAAAAAAGACCAGTTGTACAGTAAGGGACTAGTGGAGCAGCTTCAGGTAGTCCTGGAAAGAGGGGGAGGTGCCATTGGTTGCGTGTTGTGGACGTGTGGATACAAGTCAAGGCAACAAGAACATGCGTGAAATGTTGCTCATGGATATGCTAAGTGCTCGTCATATAGCTGTCAGTTTTGTAATGACATTACTAGTAGAGTCAATGTGACTAGAAAACCCACCCAAGACAGCACCCGAATGATCACGTAAAATGCCGCTGATACCGGCGGGGCCTGGATTGCCAGCTGATGCACCGTCAACATTAAAGTTGACGTGCGTAGGGGGAAGGGATACCCAACCTACATGGATGAGGAGGCGGGCGGGTTTTAGAGGGGGTCTCGCAGCAGAGGAAAGAGTGAAAAAGTCATGGGCATAAAGTTTAGCAGAACGACTGCTTGATGGCGGAAAGTGATGGTGTGACAGTTAATTGCTTGATGGCAGAAAGTGGCATTGTTGCGGGTCAGCCAAGCATGCCACAAAATGAATAGTGCACTGTAGAGAGGATGGTCATGGCCACAAGGAACGGAGAGATATGACAATAGTCGAAGCGTGGCGACAGGATTGTAGGTGGACGGGTGGATAACAGAGAGAGCTTGATGCAATGGTTGAAAGTGAGGACAGGAGGTGAAGTAGTGGTTTAGAGGAAGTCATTTGAAAAGCCTTAAAATCAACTAGAACGATATTTTGGGGGTGAAAACCAAACCATGTACAATGCTTGGTACCAATCATAAGTTTTGAATTCACGGAGCTTCCATGTGACTTGACAATCCCAGTCTAATAACTATATTTTTTTAGAGATAATATATTTTATACAATTAAAACAATCTACAATGAAATGAGTACAAACTTGAGCTCTAATATGAAAGATGAGTGTCATGATATCTATGTTGGATGCTGTGTATCAATTTTAATAGTCCAAGCAAATTCATATATAAAATTAAATTGGAAGGTGCATAAAAGGAGGTTGAGTAAATGCTCTTGAGCTTTGGTGGTTTGTGTTGGATAAGATCTTTAGACATTTATTTCATGCATAAAAATTGTGCCTTCTTTCAGGTTTTAAGGTGTGAGAGATATTATGACCATTTGACGTAGTTAAACAATTTATACTCCGAAACTACTTTCCTTGTTGGTAGTGGAAATTTAATCGTTGGGATGTCTCAGTTTAGTTTTTAATTTTGTTTCTTTTGTAGGGGGTGGAGGGCTAAATAAGGCTTTCGGTCTTTGAAGAATTTTCAATTCCATAAAGAAATTTTTTGGCTAACTTAACTGTTGATTGAATCATATTGAAGTCCTTTTTTTTTCTTTTTTTTCCAGGTAATGCTCTCACCTAGGCAATACAAGGTTTGCTAAGGCCGATTTATATATATATTTTTCAGCGATGTAAACATCAAAGGTTGCTTATTAGAAAGACAAGCAATAAAAGTTGAAAGATTGTTAACAAAGTTTCTTAATGTCTATCTCGAGTCCAACTTAATAAATGTTTAAACTTTAGGATGCAATCACTTAGTTTATGTATCAAGTATAGAACTGAGAAAATGTGATTCGATCCTACAAATTGAACGACTTAGACCCTTTTTATTTTACGGAGATCATTATTCAGAGTGACAGACGCGCGCGCGCACACTCCCACCCATACAAACACACGAATCCATACACCCTACACACACCCCCCACACCAACCCCCCTCCATCCAACCACCCACACATACAGAGACACACATGCTTCCACCCACCCACACATACACCCCCATCCTGCACCCCCACCCACCGACACCCTCCACCCCCACACCCACACAACGACACCCATGACCCCCACCCACTACCCACACGTACGCCCACACACCCCCACCCAACCACAATGCCATGCCCACCCAAACGCTCACACCCACACACACCCATGCAACTACACACAAAGATCAATGCCCAAACAATATAAAGCATATATATTTTTTGTATATGTAGTTTATCGTTTTCTGTATGACGCCCAAACAACGAGAAACAAAATTCATGAAATTTTTTTCAAAAATTGCTATTTTTCGGAAAGCATAAATTCAGAAAAGCATTTTCTCTGAGACGAACAGCGCCTTAATTTTATGATAAAAAGTCATGAAGGAGAGTCAACATTCCGGTGATCACTAATCTGAGTGAATTTCGAGTAGTAACACACTCGTCGTTGCCTTCCTCCCCCGTCACCCACCACCACAAAGACACGTACCTCCACATCTCAGCAAAGTAAACAAAAATTTCAATGCTGGAAATATCCAGAAATAGAATGGAATGGCAATTTTACTCATCGTCCTCTTTCACAGTGATCCGTGACTTCGAAGGATTTAAAAAGATCAGATCGATTGCGTGGTCCCCCTCACCATCCTTTTTGCGAAGGATTTCATTGGCAAGGAGTGGCGATCGACTCACAAAGTGAAGAATTCTTTCGTGGTGGTGATTAAGGTTGGCCAGAGACATGATAGAGCTCGGTCTTCTCATATCGATGTGCACAATTACCCGCCAGAAGAACCTCCAGTAACCAATGTTGTGAGCAAATTTTAACCTGAAGTAACTGATCCCTTCATTACCAGTAACATCGATGACATAACGCCATTGGAATCCAAATCCTAGTTTGGATCAGATAACAAATCTCATGCCACTCTCTTTTCAGATAATAAGACCGCCAAGCTGGCCCTATGCTTGAATTTGTTTCCCCTTAAATGATTAATGGAAATAATGGAGTTGAATATTCCCTTGAAAATACGAATTTTGAACTAAATGGGCAAATTCTGTCATTTATGAATTAGGGGCTCGACTCCCATGAAATAGTATCCAGACACATAATGGAATATGTGTGATGAATTTGAAGTGTCCTAGAATTAAGGGGGTTCATTGCTTCTTTTAAGGACCCTAATGTTAAAACCCAAATCATGGAGGCTGGTCTTTAGAGTTTTGATAACAAATCGTGGTAATCAAGTTTTGGTCCCCTGATGTACCCTTAGAGAAAGAGAGACTGGAATCTATACCAACTTAGTCAAAGTACACACAACTTTGTCAAACTACATGCCCTTCCTCTTCCGATTTGGTCATTGGTTTCAACGAATGCTAAGTAAAATATTGAGTTTTGCAGGCAAACCTTTATCCACTGGTTGTATGAAAACTAGTTAGCAAATGCTAGCTAATGCGAAATTATGTTTTGAAGTCCATATAGAAGATGATCTGCCTGAATTTGTGCCTCCCAAATTACCATCTACTGAATGCAGAGAACAAAAAGTGGACTATAAATGATACCCATCCAAGTGCACTTATTGTTAACTGTTTGGGCACAAAGAGGTGAGGTGCAATATGAACCTAAGGTTATGTAAAAACACAAGTGCTGAAGCCCAAACCTGATTTTCTTGAGATGCACACTTAACATGACAAACCACCAGCAGTAAACGATGATAGCAGACTAAATAGTACAGAAACTGAACAAATTATACATTTTCTCTAATAAATATCGGACAACTACAGTCTATGTCTCATCATGTCATACATCACAATTCTTTTGCTCCTCTTCTTGAGATGGAAGTGTAAAGTGTTCGAAAATTCAGTATTGTTCCAGACTACTCCAGATCTTAATGCCAAACAATCCAAATAAGAAAGGAAACAAAGAAATATATCTGGCAGTACTAGTGCAAAAAGGGGCAGTAAACCGAGTTTCAGTCCCTTGTTGAACGCATCCAGGTTGAACATTAGGGGTTTGAATGACCCCAACAAAAGAGAAATTAAGAAACTTATCACATAACATTTATCTCTTCTTTTCTTGTGGAACCTACAGTAAGAATTGAAAATGTTATTGCTATCATTGGCAGATGGACTTCTGGTTGAAGATTCATCGTACCAATACCAATCCTAAAGGTGTTTCCAGAAGTTGGATTGGATGGGACGAGCACATGTGCAATTAAACTCTAATTAGTAGCATATCCCAAGCCATTACTGTGAAGGTTTTTTGGCTCAGCAATAATAAATAATCATACCCCATTCGTTACATATGGTAACAACATAGGGGCTAAACAGATAACCCTCTGGACTCTTCTTACCCAAGTTGCAGGTACTATACAAGAACAACCCTGGGTATTTTTCTGTTGTTAAAAGTAGTGATGAAAGATCTGGCGGGACAGGCATTGACAAGCTAGTAACTTGGGAGTTCAATAGCTGCTTAGACACTACAGACAGAAGAAATGGCAGCTTAAGGTTTAGTTTATACGTAGTGCAATAAGAAGGAACCACAAGCTCTGATCTTTAGTCGAATTGATAGTGTACTGCAAAATACCAGTTAGATGAATCAATCTTCCAATTGCTGAAGTGCAACTTGACCCTTTGAGTTTCTTATCATTCTATACTGAATCATCACAGTTTGCTGACGATTCAAACCTTTCGGGTTTTTACATTTTGGATGGAACATCCTACTTTCTTGAAAACACGAGAAGATTCTTAAAATCAACCTGTAAAGGGAGATCCTATTATAAAGTGGTGAGAAAGCTTAAAGAGTTGAGCCTCTTCTAAAGGTTTTCAACAAAGCTAAATACAGTGAGCTATCGAGTAAAGTTGCCAGAGCTAGAGATGACTTCTTAAGCATATAGACAAGTATATGCTAGATCTCAAGCCTTAATTTAATGGATTGGTAGTTTTCGTATGTATATTATAAAAGCCATCTCCTTTGCAACCAGACTCACCTATTTGGACTATCACGTAAACTGGTAGCAATTTTTTTTTGGTTTTCAGGAAACATTCTTAGATGTGCTTTTGTTCTTTGGCTATAGTGAAGGAATGGTCTTCGCATAAAGGATATCCTTAGAAGTGGACTACCAAATTGACGCTCTGTTCCCTCTGTGTAAATTTGAGATGAGACCAAAAATCATTTGTCCAGCGACTGTGCATTTTTTACGGTCCATCTGAAGTAAGCGCTTAATAGATTGGGAACATTGAAATTATTGCAAGAAACGGGCAAGAACAATTTCAAAAATATAGTTTAAAAATAGTTGGTTGAGGCGCGGACTAGGTCGTTCTTTTAAGATGATTCGTGCCCTTTTAAATTACCACCGGTGCAGCAAAGTATCGACGCGTCGCCTCCGGGATACAACAACCCAGTTTTCACTATTGTTTCACTCGTAATTCTACACAAAAGAATGAAGCAGAAACTTCACTCGATACCTTACCAAAATGCCCACAAGTCTAAGTATTTAGAAATAAAAAAAGAGAGCTAAAGAGAAAGCTTGCGTTGCGTGTTGAAAAAGCGAGAAAGATGTCTCCTTTATTTAGGTGAACAAAAAGAGCTGTTAGAAATCTATTACAAAGAAATAAATCTGAAATTCATTTCAGAATAAAATGCTGCAATAAAAAAAATGACTGTTGTATAATAAAAGAAAATGCGATTGTTGGGGAGTAATGAATAATACGACTATTGCCCAACAACTATATCTCCTAGATAAATAGTCAGAGCTGTTGAAAATCTGTTACAAAGAAATAACTCTGAAATTTATTTCAGAATAAAATGCTGCCATAAAAAAATATGACTGTTGTTGTGTAATAAAAGAAAATGTGACTGTTGGGGAGTAGTAAAGAATATGACTATTGTCCGTCCCCCTTGCGCGTGTGAGTCTTACACTCAAGCACATCTTACTAAAATGCCAATGAGTCTCATCTTATATACTCCTTAAAATTCTTTACAATAGCCAATATGAGACATATACTTTTTAAAAGTTTAAATATGTACGAAAACCTTTAATTACCATTTTCAAGCAATGCGAGACTAAAACACTTATGGTTTTACCATTTTCTTGAAAAGAAAAGTGAAATTTTTCTTAAAATACAAGGAATACAAGACCAACCCCAAGGGGTGTTGAAGTGGCAAAGGGCCTTGAGGAATGACCTCAAAATTTCGAGTTTGAATCCCCATATCGACGGGCCATATGAATTGCAGTTCTGACTATTCTAAATAAAATAAAATAAAGGAATACAACACCGCATCTATCATCTACATGAGCTCTGATCCTATGTTGTTGCTAAGGGTAAAGTTTTCCACATAAGGATAAACAGAGTGGTCTTAAGCATTATTGTATAGTGATTTGTTATGAGTTACTAAATGTTTCATTAAAATTAGGAAAAACAGCATCCATTATCTGCAAGAAATCAGTTACAGGCTCAGATGAAGGGTGCTTAGTTGGAAGCCTGTAAATAGGTCATATGAGCATTCGTTCTTTGTCATCAGTGGTTAACACCTATGTCTGCAGTGCAGTTCACAGGTTTAAGGATTGTTTGTCTGGGGTATGCCTCTTGTAAAAGTATTTCATTTGCTACTCAGCAATAAAGAAACTTTGCTCGAGAAAAAAGGAAGTGAAATTCGAGGTTACGTTAAAGCCATAGGACTAAAAACTATTAATACAAGCCTGAAACATAACTCGACAAATTCTATATAAGATATGTGGAGTCTATTTAAAAAGGATAAATAACAAGAATTCGTGGGCTTAATGAGGATACATAATATTAATTCATGCGCCATATTGTGACTCCCCACCACGCGCGTGCGCATACACAAGCAGACATGTACACACACACACACACGTGTGGGGGATGTGTGTGTATGTGTGTAGTAGAGATTAATATAAAAAAATATCAAATCTGAGCCGTCCACAACCACTATTGAACGGCCAGATCACAGTTATAGAGATAATTATCTCTTCATCGTTAGGTAGGGATTGACCCCCATATATTGAGCTAATTCATATCTAAAGCTAGATCTCTCCAACTCCCCGTCTAACCGTTTCATGGGAATTCTATCAGTTCTGAGCTATCAGTCGGTTCGTGGGTCCCTAACCTCTACTAAGAGTAACGGTTAGTGTAAAAAATATCAAATATGAGCCGTTCACAACCGCTAGTGGACGACTAGATCACAACCACCATTAAACAGAGATCGAAATTTACTAGCGTTATTATTCTAGCACTCTATATTACTGAAGTACGAATCTTTGCTTTGATGACTTTTTTGCTGAAAGGCTGACCGAAAAATCAATTCTTGACGGTCATGTATTCTTACTGTAGCCAAAACCAAAAACAAGAGTAACGAGGTAGTGGACAAAAAGACTATCACGCTGAATCTCTAAAGCGTAAGTTACGTTTATGAAATATGTATAAACGCAAATATAGGTATGCGTATCAATTTTAATAAACCTGCTATATATCAAAAGAAGAGTTTACAAGCTTGAAAGTAAATCTCTAAAATTTTAGAAGCCTAACAAACCCAAGAGCCTATTTAGAGCCTTAGTAGTGCACCTGCTCAAAAGTGATAACGATCTGCCCATCAACTTAGTATGTAATTTGCTCTGGGACATGGGAGGTACAAGGAAGGCAACTACTTGTGCTTTTGAAACATGGAATACGGATCCTTAACAAATCTATAGCCACCGTAGAATGAAAGCTTATGCTTAGGCTCTGTTTGAAAACCATTTGCTTTTTAATTTTTTTTTCTAATTTTATAAATTGGAAAAAAAACGCATTTGACTCACAGTTTTTTTTCCTTCAATTTTAAAAATTAATTTTTAAAACTGAGCTGTTTTTGAAAACTTCAATTTTGGAGTTTTGGGTTTTCAATTTTAGTTTTTATTTTGAGACCATCCCCTACCGCCACAGGCACCACCCACCACCGGCGGCCACTACCCGATAACCGCCATGCCTCACCACCGCAACGACCACTAGAGAAAAACTCAAAATAAAAATTAGGTAACCAAATACCCAAAAGAAAAAATCTCAAAATAAAAATTAGGTAATCAAATACCCACTAATATTAACCCCGTGCGTTGCACACAGGTAGAGATGTCAAAGGGCCGGGCTTGGGCCGGCCCAGCCCAAGCCCATCGGGCCTGCTGTGGGGCCGGGCCGGGTAATTGTAAAGCCTTCCTCCACTCGTCATGGATGCAAGCCAACCACCTCAAACATACGTCATTATGAAGATCCAAACCTTAAACTCTCACTTAGATCGAAAAATAGCGTATCATGAAACCTTAATGTTGATCTCCATCGTAAAATCTATATATCCCATGTTCGGATGTCAGGTTAGGCTATGGTACATTCCAATGGCTTGGAAGGTACCGTACATTCTTGATAAAATGTAATATTGGATAAGCAAAAGTTACATGGTACAAAATGACAAACTCAAAAATGTGGAGCGGTATGTATTTTTAAATTGCTTAAAAAAAATCAGTATTAACTTTTATGGCAGAGAACGAATCAAGCAAAAAACGCACGAATAAATGCTTAAACGCCATTAAAATGAAACAATCATTAAATTACACCAAACATAAATAGAAAATATGGGGGTGAGGTTGCGTATTATAATCATTTTTACTATCTTTTTATTGCATTACAACGAATAAAAATAACCAGTCAAACGTAATCATAATTACATTTTGAGTAAATTCTCCGGCCGTAAATCACACACTCAAAAGATCACGAATGCAATTAAGATTACGAACAAGAGAGACCCTAGGCTTCGTTTGACAAATTTTTTTTTTGGTTCTCAGTTTTTAAAGAGCAGCTTAATTTTTTTTTTTTATAAAAACAAGTGGGTGTTTGATAATCCCTTTTTTTTTAGGTTTTTTTTTTTGGTGTTTGGTAACCCTTTTTATTTTGATTTTTTTTTTGGTGGTTTGCGGTGGCGGTGGTGGGGCGTAGCGGTGGTCGACGGTGGTGGTAGTGGTGGCCGACGGCCGGAGGTGGCTGCCGGCAGTCACCGGCGGCCGGAGGTAGCTGCCGGCCGTCTCCGGCGGTGGTCGCCGGCGGCCGGAGGTGGCTGCCGGCAGTCTCCGGCGGTGGTCGCCGGCGGCCGGAGATGGCTGCCCACAGTCTCCGGCGGTGGCTGCCGGCGGCCGGAGGTGGCTGCCGGTGGTCGCCGGCGGCCGGAGGTGGTTGTCGGCAGTCTCCGGCGGTGGTCGCCTGAGGTGGCTGCCGGCGGTGGGAGGGTGGTGGTGGTGGTCGAAAAAAAAAAACCAAAAGTGAAAAAAAAAACCAGTTTTTGGAGTTTTTTTTTTACTCTGCAGTTTAAAAACTGGTTTTTTAAATTGAAAAAAAAATGGTTACCAAACGCTCTTTTTTTTTCAATTTTAAAACTGAAAAAAAAAAGAGAAAAAAAAAGAGTGTCAAACGGGCCTAAGAATGCACCGTAGGATTGGATCAAATGTCAACCCCATTCATCATCAATACTTGCTAGTCGTTGTGGGACAAACTTTGAAGTTTTAAAATAGTTGGTCCATATCGGGCGGAGCTACTATTTGGATTGGAATTAACCTAGTTTTTCACATCTTCCGGCGATCGCAGGGTTCGTCTTGCTCAATTTTCGACATATAGATGGAAACTTGACGGGCTTTCACTGCCAAATAACACCGGAGACATAACCACAAATGAACAAGAGAAAGCCAGTAAAGGCCGTCAAAGCGGAGCACGCCGACGACGACGGCGAGGCATGGCCGTGGCCCCTCAAAGCATCGTTCCTCTGCATCAGCGCCTTCGCTCTTCTGGTCCGTGCCGCCGTATCCCTCCACCCTTACTCCGGCGCCGGCGATCCACCGAAATACGGCGATTTCGAAGCGCAACGGCACTGGATGGAGATCACAATCAATCTCCCGGTCAAAGAATGGTATCGCAACAGCACTGCCAACGATCTCGCCTATTGGGGACTCGACTACCCTCCCCTCACCGCCTATCAGAGTTACCTCCACGGCCTCCTCGTTAGAACCTTCCACCCCGAGGCTGTTTCGCTCCGAACTTCCCGGGGCCACGAATCCTACCTCGGGTGCGTGTAATATACTTTTGTGCGATTTACTGGGATAGGTTTAGACCGTGTGTATATTGAATTGAACTCAAATTGCAATCAAAAGATTATTAAATAAGTATCGTTTGGCATGTCAAGTTAGAAGTATAAACGACCAGTGAAGTCAACATGATAGTGTTAAATCTATACTAGGATTTCAAGTGGAGAAAATCCAAAGAAAGCAATGCCTTTAAATGCCTGGCTACTTTTTTATCGATTGGTTTATTTATTTTGTGCAGAAAGCTACTAATGAGGTGGACGGTTTTATCCTCTGATGCGCTGTTGTTCTTTCCTGCAGTTCTTTGGTTTATAATTGTGTATTATTGGGGCCGAAAGAGACGGCGTCAAGGTAATGTAGCATGGCATATTGCGATGATTTTGCTTAATCCGTGCCTCATCCTGATTGATCATGGCCATTTCCAGGTACATGCAATAATTTGATTGTTGTGTTTCCTTCATGTATATGCTGCAACTGTAGTATCTAAAATTCTTAGCGAGTTGCTGCGGTTTCATTTTCAGTACAACTGTATTAGCCTGGGGCTTACTGTTGGAGCTGTTGCAGCAATCTTTTCTGACAGAGAGCTTGTTGCTTCTGTCCTGTTCTGTCTTGCTCTCAACCACAAGCAGGTGCTTTCTCATCTACTGCATGTATTAGCTTTCTTTCTTTCTTTCTGTGCTTCCTCATCTCCATTTAAGTCTAATTATCAATAGTCAACAAATCTTATTGGCAAAAAGCAGAAGGGATACATTGTTGCCTGCTTAACCACCTTCGCTGAAAATTAGTTCCAAGTCAAGGCCACACTCGTCTGCTATGGTACCACCAAAGAATGAATGCATTGTGTTAACAACGAAATGGGTTTTTTTTTTTTTTTGGGGGGGGGTTTGGAATTTTGGTGTTGTTCAACATTTGCTTTTTGGTATGTATCATAGGGAATTTGATAAATTTTTACTTGCAACAAATATAAGCTACATGAGTTACAGCTCTTGTTGTACCCTTTTGAACTGATGAGAGGAGGAAACAGTCAATTTAAGGCTAACTAGAAATGTAAAGTTTTAACACCTGGTCAAATGTTGGATAATCGTAATGCGATTTCTGAAGGATGAATGCTATACAAAGCATAATGAGTGACATTAATGTGTCAAACAACATGGCAGTGAGTAGTTGGTTCAGACATCATACGGGTGCCCATTAAAATTGGTTGGCAGATGATTGACAATGTATACAAACTGAGAAGTAGATCATGCTTGTGAAGCTAATTCCAGGTAGCTCTATCTGTGACGTGGTAAGTAGTCTGACTCTAATTGGCGAGTAAAGAGATTCTCTGGTTGTACTCACTCTTCAGTGGCTTCCTCGGTGCTTCCTTTAAGGGGAAAGGTTTTGCATTGGCAACCTCCTAGAATGGTACTTGGCATGCTGCACCTGTCTTGTGGATCTTTCCATCATGGAGTTAGTGAAGATATAGATTCCACATGTAACCATAGAAGATAGTGACTTTTTCATGGAAATGTAATGACCTTGAAATTGAGAAGAATCTAAGAGGGAAGGATGGTCTTAGGAAAAGGGCGTGCTGGTGAGGTCGGTGGAGCGGTTATAAATTGGGTAATAATACCTAGGAAAATTGATTTCTGGCCATTAGCGTTCCATTTTCAGCCAGTGAGTAGCATGTTCCTTCACAAGAAAGGGAAATGTCATATTAAAAAGCCTTGCCAAACAAAGGGCCGAAGAAGGATTTTGAAGGATAGTTCTACATCTGAGTATAGACCGACCAGCGGCTCGACACCACTGGAAAAGCTGGTCTTTAGTTGGTCGACACCCCTATAGTCACTGAGAAGTGTGTTTTCTGCCAAGGAAGGGATTGTAGTATTGATGAATGGGACCAAACTAAGGGCCAAAGAACAATTCGGTGAGTAAAGTTTAACCAGGTGCTCAATATGACTGGGTAGGCAAAGATGGGAAGGTCGTTTACATAATGAGATCTTAATAGGCTTGTTGCTGCAACAAATGCTTATTAGTGGAATTCCATTGCTACTGTTGCATGTCACTGCTTTACTCTCTTTTTTATGAGGAGATGTAGTAGATGTCAAATTTGGTACTGCTCATGATCCTGGAAATTTTATTGTTCTCATGATCGGAGCGAGTCGCACATACACCCCCACCCTTCCTGCAAAAGTACATATTTCGGGAAGATAACTACTGAACCTTTTTTTCTTAAGCGGAAGTAACATGTAAACTAATTGATAGACCTGGCTAGTATTGAGAGTTTTATATGAAGAGTTTGGCGGTTGCATGATTTAGCTATTGCACGAGATCAGAAAGAGAAGTGTAGGATGCTTATAAGCATTTAGGTGAGGTGCAAATCAATCTGGTGAGAGAAACTTCTACAGAAAGCAGTTTCATTGCTGTGTCTGGGCCTTTGTGGATGTACTACATCTGTTAATGGCCCATCAAGCTGGACGAGTATTCACATTATGTCTGAAGGTGTTCATTTAGCACGAAAGTTGTGGACCCACATCTTTCAGCTTTCCCTAAAAGGATCACTTTTTCTGAAAATCACATTTTGCCAAATTGGTCGGATTTTGCAAGAATCTTAAGAGATGTGCATATCTTCTCTCTCCTAGAAAGATATCTGTTAGGGCTAATTACAGCCATATCATTGAGGTTAGGGTGAAATTACAGGCGTGTCCATTAGTTTGGGCAAGTTACACTTATATCCGTTGACTATGAAGCACAGACACGGGTGCCGGTGCGGATACGATATGGGTGCGGATACGACATTTTCGAAAATTTTAGGATACGGATGCGGCTGGGATACGACAAATATTTTATATCTTTTTTTTTACTATTTACAACTAGTATTGAATTTCTAAACAATTTGGATCTTAAGAAAGTGCATAAAAAGACGGAGTGCAATTTAATTCAACCTAGGTAGCACGGACACGGACACGGACACGGACATCGACACTGACGGGGACACCGGACACCGCAATTTCCAAACAAACTGGATTTTGGACACCGCAGGACATCGCTATTTTTTAAATATTTTTATTATATATATATAAAATAATAAATATCAAATACATTCCATAATCTAAAATAATAAATAATAATGAAAAGTTACCAAAACAAGAAATTCAAATACAACTCATACTTAAACGTTAAATCCAACATAGTACATGGTACATAACATAAGAAATTAAGTCTTACAAAGACCAAAGTCATACGAATAGGAAACAAAGGAAATAACTGAAATAAGTGATCAATTGATTAAGTGATCAATTGATTAAGTGCTCAATCTACATAAAGCATTGCATTCTGAAATTAAGGTTCTGAAATTAAGTTAACAAAATAACTAAGTAAAAAGAGAGAGAGAGAGAGAGGGTTCTTGAAACGACTCGAATGAAGAGGAAAAAAAAAGACTCGAGTCTTAAGTCTTAAGACTTGACAGAGGAGAAATAAAAAAAGAGAGAGAGCCAGAGGACTTCGAAGTTCGAACAGAGAGGGAAGGGAAGGGACCTGTGCTTTAGCGACGGCGGCGAGGACCTCCGGCAACGATGCAGTGAGCTCCGGCGACGGCGTGTTAAGCCAGCTGCTTCGGTCTTCGCGGCGGCGACTGGATCTGTCGGCATCGACTTCGGAATGTTGGCGAACAGCTCCGGCGACAGCTACAAGTCGGTAATGGCTTCCTTGAGGTGGTAGATAGCTGACGGCCATAAGGTGAGTATTGCAGATGGTGTTATTTTTTAGATTGGGGATTTAGGGCACAATTTGTTTGACCCCCGAAATTAGTTCCAAAAATTTCAAAGTTGCCCCAAACGGTCTGACACTGCACATTGCCGTGTCCGACACTTCTCGACGAAGTGTCCGACACGGTGTCGGAAAATAAAAATAAAAAAAATCGGACACCGATTGGCGGTGTCCGACACGTGTCGGGCGGTGTCCGGAGGGTGTCGAAGTGTCCGTCCGTTTAGGACACCATATCTCCCCCTAGGAGGGGTGTCCGTGCTTCCTAGAATTCAACCATCCATCAGTAGTATAATACCATCAAATACATAATAACCACCACCAAGTAGATCATATTCATAATAAAAGTGGCAATATAGTATCAAAGCTCCAACTATCTAACAAGCAAATTTGGTTTCAACATCCCACAATTTTTAGCTATTGAACCACTGCTTTAAGCTTTTAACACACATTAAACGATAAACACTATTTATAAATTGGTTAGTTTGGACTTTCTACCAAAATTGGTTCTAACTTTCAATTGACAATCCACATCCAAGTCACAAAAGGTAGCAAAAATAGATTTGAAGACAGAAGAGAGGAAGACAAAGACTTATCTTTGGAGAAATGCTGTCGAAGGTGACTAGACGTCTTCTTGGATGGTCCTCAGTGGTCGCCAGAGGTTGCGAATGGTCGCTTGTGGTCGCGGGTGATCGTTTGTGGTTGCGGTTGGTTGCGGGTGGTCATTTCTGGTCGCGGCTAGTTGCGGGTGGTCGAGGGTGGTCGCCGAAGTCGCAGGTGGTCACGGGTGGTTGTGAAGAGGCGCCGCTGGTCTCTTGTTTTCATAGTCTCCCAATTCGATCTCCCCGATTAGGTTCGTATAAATTTTTTTACCCATGAGTTGGATCCGCACCCGATCCGTACCCTATATGCACCCAATCCGCACTCGAAATTCAGAAAAATAAAGGAAATAAAAGGAAAAAAATGGGTCCGCACCCGTCTTGTATCCGAGCTCGGTACTTCCCCCCTTTTGAAGCACCCGTTTTTCATAGCCGTTGACCAAACAAAAATACTGAAATACATAATAGTTTGGATGCAAATGAACTAAATGCCTACTATTCAGCAATGTAATTCTTCAAATGCCATTCCCCACTCTGGGTGCGCACAACAGAGCTTGATCAATTCAAGTGCTTTTTCTGGTATTGGCAAAACACAATATAGACTACACAAATATCCAACAGCCAGTCTCCTATCACTACCACAAATAAAACCTGAAAACATATTTTTTAAGATTGAAGATCAAAGCAAAACTGAACCCAGATGAGGATTCCGCACAAGAACAATATTCAATGGATTGCAAAACCCTTCAATATCTCACCTATGTTCATATCTAATATTAAGACAATATCTTCATGGGTTGCTTAATTGAGTTGGGTCGTTGTACATATGGGTTGTTACAGTGGGTTGCGGCTGTGGATCGTTGTGGTAGGTGGTATTGGGATGGTGTGCACTGTGCAGATGGTGTGACGGTGGTGCGATGGGGGTCGCGGTGGCTTGGGGCAGTGGATCGCGGCAGGGGGTCGTTGAGGTATGTGGTGCTGGGATGTTGTGCAAGTGGTGTTGAGGTGTGACGCTGGTGCGATGGTGCAATGGGGGTCGCGGTATTGCAGAACTCCTTGATGATCGTTTTGGCCTCCTTGCGCTGGACGCAGGTAAGGAAGATGGATTTGAGGGAGGACTGAGTCGACTCGGTGAGACTGGGCCAGACAAAGGAGTTGTCGCGGGTGAGTTGCTTTCGGAGGAGGATGGCAAAAATGTTCTTCTTTGAGGCTGAGTGGTTGCCGGGAAAGTGCGGCGGCAAAGTGAAGGAGAATTAGGGTTGAAACCCTAATTTGGAAATGAGGATTTTTAAAATTTTATATGATACATACTTTGCATATACAAAATGAGGGCAGTATTGCCATTTTAAAAATACATATTGATGACTTAAGTAAAAATACAGATTTTTTTAACGGATCAGTGACGGAAGGACACGACTATTATCTTTTGAAACATCGTGTCCTTGACTGTAATTTCACCCTAACCTCAGTGGTTGTAATTAACCCTGTATATTATCCTTCTCTCTTAAACAAGAGCTAAGTTAAGAATTTCACAAGTTATTAATTTATGCAAAGCAAAAACAATAATCACCTGCAATCTAAGAAGCACGGATTCCGGTGCGGGTGAGGATACGATACGGGTGCGGATATGCGGATACGACATTTTTGAAAATTTTAGAATACGGGTGCGGCTGGGATACGGCAAATATTATATATATATTTTTTATTATGTACAATTAGTATTAAATTTCTAAGCAATTTGGATCTTAAAAAGTGTATAAAAAGACGGAGTGCAATTTAATTCAACCATTCAACAGTAGTACAATACCATTAAATACATAAAAACCACCACCAAATAGATCATATATATATATATATAATAAAAGTGGCAATATAGCATCAAAGTTTGCAAAATTAGTTTCAACATCCCTCAATTTTTAACTATTGAACCGCTGCTTTAAGCATTTGACACATGTTAAACAATAAACACTGTATAAATTGGTTCTAACTTTCAATTGACAATCCACATCCAAGTCACAAAAGGTAGCAAAGAGAGATTTGAAGACAGAAGAAAGGAAGAGGAGACTTATCTTTGGAGAAATGCTGCCAGAGGTGACTAGACGTCTTCTCGGGTGATCGCCGATGGTTGCCGGAGGTCGCCTGAGGTCGAGGGAGGTTGCCGGAGGTCGCGGCTGGTTGCGGGTGGTCGCCGGTAGCCGCGGGTGGTCGTTGGTGTCGTGGGTGGTCGTCGGTGTCGCGGGTGGTCGCCGAAATCGCCGGTGGTCACGGGTGGTTGCGAAGAGGCGCCGCTGGTCTCTCTCTCTCTCAGAGTCTCCCAATTTGATCTGCCCGATTAGGTTAGTTTATATGTTTTACCCATGAGTTGGATCCGTATCCAATCCGCACCCGATTCGCACCCGAAATTCAGAAAATAAAAGGAAAAAAGGGATCCGCACCTGACAAGCACCAACCCACACCCGCACCCGACGCGTACCCGACCCCGATACTTCCCCCCTTTTGAAGCACCCGTGCTTCATAGCCTGCAATAGTAGTATATGTTGCAGTGTTATTTTTTCTTGTTTTTAACATGATATTTTCACCATTTACCCGTGATATATAGCATAGTCCAAAGTCACTTGCATAACTGACTAGCTGTTTAACCTTTCTGCCAAATAACATGTTCGATTGCTTCACTTGATTTCATTTTCTTTGGAAACTAATTTCCTTGTCATTCTTGATAAGTGAACGAGCCTAAGAAAACTATAATGAAGCATCTATCAAAAAGAAGAGGCAAGTAGCCTGAAACCTTTTCCCTTTAATTGAGATCACGGGCACCATGACTGCCAAAGTCGTCAATGTTGGCAATATGCTTGTGTATGTGGCTGCTAATAGCTTTACGAGGCTATTGGGATGCAGCTGGGGGCGCCACAAAAAGTATGCCCTTCTATAGACTGCAAGAAGCTGTCTAAAATTTCTAGAAAAGCATCATTAGAATCAACTCTCACCGTTTTAACATTTTACATTAGATTACTGTGGATTGCGGGAAGAAAGTCTGGGCTTTTCCTAAAGAGGAACTGTTTCTATGTTTTCGGCTGCAGCATAATGAATGAAAATGCAAAATTTGACATCCTTGGTAACGAATGTGGAAAATGGTCGACAAACACAAAACTTGTTAAGCACGAAAAGCAGACAGAAACTGGTAGTAGGATCTTTGCATAATATTTATGGGGAATTCCAAAGTGATCAATCTGTATGAGTTTCATGTGAAGATCCAAAGTTCCAGGTGCTTGGTGAAAAAAATTTGAAACCAGGGCTTAATTTTCACCTAATAATGCTGGCTTGCCTCTTTTCATCCATTTTAATATGTTCATTTGTTGACATGGGATTATACAAACACACATGGACACACAAGGACTTGGTTTATTTGGAATTAATTTCTTTTGTGGGTAGGTGAGGTGGGGTCAAAGATCAGTTGGCCAAGAGTTGGGTAGCTTGTACAAAATTGATTGCTTGTAGAACGGTAACTTTTTATAATAGAGGAAAAGCATGTGCCAATTGCCAGTTGTGCATAAGATAGCTCATGATATGAAATGCTCCCTACAACAATTTCGCTAATGTGATAAGTCGTTACTTGGCTCATACTGCATGGCAGTGACATAGTAGGTTGCTAACAAGAAATCAGGATGTCTTGTTTGCATGGGCGGGATTGGGTTTTGGTTTATAGCATTTTGGGAAAGCATTAAAGAACTCGGTGCTCATCGTATGTAGTGGACAAGTGAATTACTGCAAAGATGTGTGAAGATGATGTGCGGTTGCAATAACCGCATTACTTTTTGAATACCAGCAGCCTGCTTATGATAACAATCTTAGTTCTGTGGCCAGTTGTTTTGGCTACAGATCTGATGTTATTTTCAATTCCAGTGTACTGATTACCCTGACAAGTTCTGCTTGAGAATAACGTGACGCTCGACATTGCAGGTTCGCCCGTGCATGTGTGCTTTTAGAATTCTCCAATAAGATATTATCTTAGTTTCTTTGGTACCTATTTGCTTAGTACCATTGTTGCATGCTTAAATTTTTTTTTATATGATAAGCTTGCCTAACTTCTACTGTAATTTACCTTTAAAATACGGCATAGAAGTTTATTTGTTAATAAATATCTCCTTTAGGAGGAACTCTTACATTTTAATGATGCGTGACTAGCGAAAATGAAGTTCTGGTACTAGATACCTAGCAGGTACTACACTTATACTAACGCTGTATTGCTGCAGTCCAGCAGAACGGTTATTTAAGACAGAGAACTAATCTAGGGAGAAGCTTTTTGTAATCTCATATTTGTCTTAAAGTTGGTCTTGTCGATAAACAATTACTGGATAAAGAATGATGGCCCTTATTAACAAAATTTGATAGAAACTAGGCTGGGGGAACAGGAATGCAGCTGTATGTTGTGCATGCCTCGGAAAGAAGCACTTATTTATTTCTGAAGTACTGGATAAGCTAAGCAGCTTGCTGTTACAGCTTATTAGGCTGAAAATACTCTTTATGGTTGACCTGTTTTTGCTGGATTCTTTTCTTTTTTGTGCAGATGAGTGCTTATTTTGCACCCGCATTCTTTAGCCATCTCTTGGGTAAATGCCTAAAGCGCCGTAATCCACTTCTTGAGGTAGCAAAATTGGGCCTGGTGGTCTTAGGAACATTTACTGTTGTTTGGTGGCCATACATTCATTCAGTGGATGCTTTTGTGGAGGTAAAACACTAGTATGACTATTTATATAGCATCAGGCTTTCTTTCTTCTATATTGGTACGTGGTTCTTATCCTGTGGGCGGTCTAAATGTGAAGCATGCCATATGCTGTTCAAGTTTTTCCGACATATTTAACACCTGTTAGAAAATGAAAGACCGTTATTAAGTTCATCTTTAGAAGAAACGATTTAATTGAACCTTTTGTTCCGTACCTGCTTCTTAGCAATATAGGTTTAATTTTTACTTCGTAACAGTAATACCTCTGAGAAGTTTTTGCTGAAACTGGATGCAAGCGTTCTGTTTCTGCCACGCTTTGGAAACCTATATGCATGCAATACTAATCTTGGTCGTGTGTTCCAGTTACTCACTTTATATTCAGTGTCCTAGCTGCATTGGTTTAATGGGTCCAACTAAAAAGCTATTCAATAGTTTTGAACTTAAGTTTTCATTCCAGAATATTCACAAGATGGAAAATATATCAGTGCTTATTAGAGTCTGTTCTCGTTGAAGAAAATTTTTAGTCAGTCTAGTTCCATATTTTTTGTGCTCCCAGTGTTCTGCCATGCTCTTTTTTTTTCCTGATAAGTAATGATATGTATTAACAAGGAAGACCAAGGGGATTACACTCATGTACACAAAAGTACCCAGTGAGCTAGCTATAAAACATTTTAAGATGTCCAAAAATTCAATATAGGCTTCCCTGGAACCAATAGTGAATTCCTCAGCCAGCCATAAAGAGAGAGCAAAAAAGCTGCCTTTATCCTACTTAAAGGCAGCTCTTCTCCTTCAAAAGCTCCTGCGCGCGTATTTTTCTTTTTCCAAAAGAACAGGCAAGGTGGAATCAGCTCCCAGGGCTTCCATCTTTGCCTCCGGAGCATATAAAGAGACCGGCTCTTCAGGAAATCCACAACCGAAAGAGGCATCACCCAGCTAATACCCACCAAACTAAAAATCATATCTCACAGCAATTTAACGAGCGGACAATGCAGAAGACTGTGGGGCACAGACTCACCATCTTCTTTGCAACCGAATCAGCAGTTGACGTAACCCTTTATTGGCAGTAAGAATGGCGTTTCTCGAAGCTTCCCACATGAAAAATGCAAACTCTAAGGGGGGCGGAAGACCTCCACACTGCCTGCCAAGGAAACGAGCTACCTGCCTCAAGCAATAACTGTGCGCAATAAGATTTGACTGAAAATTGACCTTCGAAATTGCCTTTCACGGCACTTTGTTATCACAACCCTGACTATGATCTAAAGGATAAAGCAATGGGAAAACTGAGTAACGGAGTCAATCCCAATCGAAAAAGTTTCTTCTATAGATTGCATTCCAGCAAATGACATTCCTAGATTTAGACAAAATATTGGCCACCGCTGATTCTTTATTACAGGCTAGGCTGTACAAATTAGGGAAAGTGTTCTTAAGCTCCTCCTACCCACACCAAAGGTCAAGCCTGAACTGCATATGGACGCCGTCACCCACTCCAAAGTGAATGTGGTGACAGAAAGAAACAAGCCCTTAAAAATCCCAAGCCACAGACTTGAACCATAAGTTCTCTTAACGATCTTAGGAAACCAAAATTCTTTGCCCTCAAAACTTGCCGACCACTAATCTCCTCCACAAAGCATTCCTTTCTGGCAATAATCTTCACAAACATTTCTTAAGAATGCAGTATTAAACAGGGGCAAGTTCTTGATTCCCCAACCGCACAGCAAATAGGAGAGCAAACAACCTGGCAATTGATTAAGTCATAATTTTATCGACGGAAGAGCCTTCCCACAGAAAATCTCTTTCTAATTTCTCCAACCCATTTGCTACAGAAACAGGCATCATAAGCAAAGACATGAAATAGGTCGGCAAACTAGAAAGAGTACTTCTCATAAGGGTTAACCGACCCCCTTTTTGAGTGATAATGCTTTATCCACCCCGCCAATCTCCTCTAAAAACATTTGACAACAGTGTCCCAAACAGCTAAGTCTTTAAGCACCCAAGGGTAATTCCAATTTGGTAATCGGCAAGCAACCCATCCTACAACCAAAAGCATGAACGATAGAGGCAGAATCTGGAGCATAACCTACCCCGAACTATCTCACTTTTCCCAACATTGGTTTTCAAGCAGGAGCAAGCCTGGAAAAGAAGCAGCACCAATCTAAAGTAATGAAGGTGGGCTGCATTCTCCTCGCAAAATAAGATAGTGTCGTTGGCGATCGGCAAATGAGACACAACTACTCCAGACTCAACATTAGCCCCTGCTCGAAAGCCTTTAATAAAACACCCTTCCACAGCGCAATCAATGCCCACTAAGAGCTTCCATCACACTCAAGAATAGAGAAGGAAAGAGAGGATCGCTTTTGCCCAAGCCCCTTGAAGAAGGAAAGAAACTGGTTGGGAACCATTCACCAACAGTGAAAATTCTCACAGGTGAAATGAAAAATGTAGCCAAGCGCTCCAATTTTCCTAAAGTCCCCATTACTCAACATAAACATAAAAAAATCCCGTTTAACATGGTCGTATGCCTTCTCAATATCGAGCTTACAAGTCAACCCTGGTTGTCTGCTAATAAATACAGAGTCCACACACTCATTGGCAATCAAAACTGCATCAAGGATTTGCCTACCCCCAACAAACGCATTTTGAGATTACTTTGGAGAGAACGTGTTTGAGATGGATGAAAAAAAGTTTTGACAAGAGCATGTACGCACCACCCACATGATCATAGTGCAATAATCTTTTGTTGTCTTCTACCCCACCTTTCTTTTTATCAAAGGAAATTCACCACTGATCAGCTGTGCTAGAAAAAGGCCACGGAAAACCAATCAGGGCCAGGTGCTCTGTCACCGTTCATGGCCTTCAAAGCTGAAACTATTTTTCCTCTCAGAAAGTACGCTTAAACCATAAAAAATGTTGACACGGTCCAAGAAGTTGCATTCCATCCCCTCCAACCGAGGCCTCTCCAGAGCACTGTCTGACAATAAAGAGCGGTAAAAGTTAGCAAGGCTCACCTTAGCTTCACTCTCCGAAGACAACTCAGTCCCACCACTCTTGATTTTACCAATCTGATTAACCTTTTCGTGAGCATGAATGATACGATGGAAAAACTTGGTGTTCCTATCCCCTCCTTAAGCCACAATACCTTTTCCCTCCAACTGATCTCTTCTTAGACTAACAAGCTCCCTGCTTCTGCCTTTAAACAAGCTCAAAGATTGAACACCTTGGGGGATAAAGCTTTATCCCCTTTCAAGATTATTGAGCTTTTGAACCTCTTCAAAAACGGAAGCTACCTTTACTTCAATTTTGCCAAAAACTTCCTTGTTCCATTTTTCTAAATTGTCTTTCAACGGTTTCAGTTTCCTAGCCAAACGGAAGCTGGGTCTACCCATTACAACTTGGCCACTCCACATATTGCTTACTGTCTCTAGAAAATTAGTCTCTCTCAACTACATATTTTCAAATCTGAACGGAACCTTACCTCCTCTAACCTTCGCTATTCATCAACAGAAGGCACGTGATCGAAAACGATACATGGCAAGCAAGACTGAGTGCACCTTGGCTATTACCCTCCCAATCTGGTGAAAGCAAGAATACGTCAATCCTTGAGCAAGAACAGATTCCGAACCGTGAAACCAAGTAAATATACAAACCTCGTGAGGGAGATCAATAATATTGTGGTCGTCAATAAAGTCGTAAACTCAAGCATCTCTGTGGAAAATGCTAAGATCCTACTCTTTCGCAAGGGAATCTGATCACACTGAAGTCACCATTGATACACCATGGCCTCGCTCATCTCTGATGAACGGAAGAGAGTTTGCGCCACAAATTCTTGTTACATTTGATGTTGCCTAGACCATAAATGCCTGAAAAGATCCAAGCTATGAAGCACGGGTGCGGATACGCGGATACGCCTTTTTTGAAAATTTTAGGATACGGGTGCGGCGGGGATACGACAAATTTTATATATATATATATATACACTTAATATTTACTTTTTAAACAAAATAGGAATTATTTAAATTTTAAGAAAGTGAATATATATTGCAATTTAATTTGTCATAGCTGCTATATACTTGCATGTGACTGACTACTGGGAGCTATTGAAGTCATTGGGTCTGAAAATGCATAGACCCACTCAGACCCAATCACATGTGGGCTGGCATGTGTACAATTAGTGGCCTTGCATGTCATTATTGAGTGCCATGTGGCCCAAAAAGGATCTGCTGTGTCCCAACCCAGCTTCACAAAAGATAAAAGAAGTACAAATTGTAACTAAAAGCAAGAACAGGAGCTGCTCCCAGTGCGCAAGGTCGCGGGTGCTCTGCTTCCAGTGCGGAGTGGCCTCGCGGAGGTCGCGGGTGGTCCGATCATCGCCGGTGGTTGCAGGTGGCTCCAATCGACGCCGGTGGTTGCGGAGTGGTTACGGGTCGTCGCCGGTGGTTGCCGTTTTCACCGGCCGTCACTCTCTCTCTCTATCAGTCTTACTCTCTGCCCTTCAAACCCCAGCCGTAAGGGATCTACCATTTATTAGGTTAAGTATGATTTTTATTATTTCGGATTTGACCCAACAACTTCTGTTTTTGAGTTTTGACTTTTAAAACTTCTTTCGAGAATTTAATTTTTACCCCCATAAGTATCGGATCCGCACCCGATCCGTATCCTACCCCACCCAAGCCGCACCCGCTATTTAGAAAATTAAAAAAATAAATAGAAAATACTGGACACGCACCCGTACCCATGCCGCACCCGCACCCGACGCGCACCCGGTGCCGGTGCTTCACTCTTCTAGGCGCACCCGTGCGTCATAGGATCCAAGTTTTGAAACTGAATGGCAACCTCTGATTACCTCAAGTTTTGACAGAAGACGTTTGTCCCACATTACCAAAGTACCTCTTGCTGCATCATCAGCATCTAACGACACCCAATCAGCCCAATGGCGGATTTCTAACAACACCATCATTCATATTCTCCATTTTCGTTTCCTGATTCAAACCAAACCCGGCCTCCACTTGTTCAAGCACCTTTTTGACTTTCATCTGTTTCACTTGATGATTAAGACCCAAAAAATTCCAAGATAACAATCGTGGCTTCATATAAAGTTAGATTTGCATGAAAGCCTTCTTCTCTTCCCCTTCAAGTTCCCTCCCACTTCCATTTCAGCCTTTTTAATTAACAGAACACTCCAACTTTCTAAGTTCCTGATCTTTCTTGGCACTTGCATTCTTCAAATTACGTCTGCACTCTCTACCTTCAACAACCTTGCATTTAGACTCTATATCAAGAAGCAACCCAATGATTTTGTCCTCGTAACCATCCACCAAAACACCGAAAATTTCCAACACTGTTCGCCCTTTTCAGGACCAATTCGACGATTTGCTAGTTGTTGTCGTCGACTCTATAGACACAATGTCTGGAAGGATGCAAGCCAACTTTTCTGAATCACTAACTACCAACTGGAAATCACTGGGGACATCCTTAGCAGACGAAGCAACATCTAACTCCCTGTCGGGCTCCATATCAGAACCACTTTCGCTTGCTACATCTGAAGAATCATAGTATGTAATGCCTCCCGTTGAAGAAGTTTAAAAATCAGCTTAGGGCAGCCCAACTTTTCCTCCATGCAACCCAAAAACTCCAAATCTACCCAGAACTTATTGGTCAAAGGATTACTAGGATTTATCATGGGAGAACAAGGGAGCAGGTCCTTTGTCGGCTCTGAACCGTTGATGCGTGAAATAGCCCTCAAGTTTTCAGCATAACAGCAGCTCGAAGTTTTACATTACTAGGAGAATATCAAAAGGAAAGGGTCAGAAACTTTTTTCCCGATAGCCTCAGAGAACCGAAGTGTCCGATTTTAAATAACCCAGCTCAATACCATCTCCACTGCAAGACTCTTAATTATAATGAAATAAGCTCTTGGGCTGCAGTTCAGAAGACTTGAGGCTTACATTTTTAGATTGGAGTCCTAGTTGAAAAGGCTTACGCTTCTGTCAAAGTTAGGTCTAAATTTTGAACCACTTCCTGTCCACATGCTATTTTGCCTCGAATGCTCCACGTCGTGCTTAGGACACAACCTACTCGTAACTTCTATCAAACCCCAATTGTCTCGGTGGAGCATGGTGTGACTACCAATCGCCTTCTCCTCCATCTTAGTGGATGATGACGGCAAGAACTCGCAACCGGCATCCTGAAACTCGCAAAACGTTACTCATTCAGACAAAATAGGACCTTAGAATCACAGCACCGGACCCCAATGCCAATGTTAACCGGAATCTTCCTTCCAAGCCGCACCTTCACGCGAGCCAACGAGAGACAGTTGCGTTGTCCACCTTGACAAAGCCCCCACACAGGTTGCAGTAGCTCTGAAAATCTCCAAATCCAATAGATGGAGAGGAAGGCTCGTAGCTCTAACCCAGATAACATCCGGGGACGCACCCACCTTACTGCATCCAAAGTCTTGATACCACTGATCCAACATTCAGGGAATGCCCTTCCACACCCGGAGCTTCTCACCCAGAATCCTAGTTGCTTAAATGGAAGGAAACTTGAAAAGGTAGAAAGTACCACTTAAATCAGCCACTGCACCCCGCCATCCACCTTCCACTTTCGGTCTACCCATTTTTGAACCACTGGAGCAGAGAGAAGCTTTGTACCGTACCTGCTCAGGGGACCCACCAAGCGGCATTTCATAAATGAAAGACGATCCACCACCAAGGAGTCCTCAACCACAATATCGCCCCTTCTGCTGGCCCTGTTTTGGTCGACTGCAAGAGAAGATCAGGCCTTGAAGAGATCTGAGCCGCGGACAAAAAGGATGGTCAAGGTGGATCAGACCGATCATTACTGCCATCTGTAGTCCTTCTTAGCTTCTTTGTCACCAGCTTCCAACCCAGATTAGACCAGTGCTTAGGGATGCAGATGAACCTAGATCTGCCGGTGCCGTTGACCTCGACGAAGAGGAATCTACCTCCCCTATTTTAGGGACCAACGACCAGGATCCCTCCAGATCTGCCCCGAAGCTGCTTGCAGAACCTCCCTTGCCCTAGAGGCCTCCTTATACATTTGCAGATCCGTCGAATTCTATTGCGGAAAGACTTACCTATCTAATGACTTCCTTACCTATTTCCATGAGCCTGAAAAATGCTTTTGCCTCATGAGAATCAGCTGAAAGATCAAAAGTTGCCCAAAGCCCAACTGGAAGATCAGCCTTTCCATGATGGCCGCCGGACGGAGCAGCTTGCCTAAGAGACCTCGGGGAGGGGGGCGGGTGTTGTATTTGATAATTTTATCCATTCGTTGACTTTAACTGGAACTTAATTGGGTTGTAGGTCTCTGTCTTTCTTATTGTTGATTGTTCTGCCATGTTTAGGTGGTCTAACTTACATGAGTTAAATTTATATGCTTAGGTTGATTCTGTTTCAGGTAGTCTCCCGTCTAGCTCCTTTTGAGAGAGGAATTTATGAGGATTACGTGGCTAATTTTTGGTGCACCACTTCGGTTCTTATAAAGTGGAAGAGGTTATTCACCATGCGGTCACTGAAATTACTTAGTCTCGCTGCAACCGTTTCTACATGTCTGCCTTCAATGGTTCAGCAACTACGGGCTCCAAGCAAACAAGGTTTTCTGTATGCGTTGTTGAACAGCGCTTTCTCATTCTATCTATTCTCATTTCAAGGTATGTGAAAGCATCTTCCACCCCCCTCATCTGGGTGTTTTGTGTTTTGTACAATTTATAGTTAGTTTTCATAACCGTAGTTGCATTAATGTGCAGTACATGAGAAGTCTATTCTCTTGCCACTTCTGCCGGCAAGCCTTTTAGCATTGGAAGAGCCTTTTCTTATCCCGTGGTTAACACATTATGCACTTTTCTCAATGTTCCCTCTCCTTTGCCGTGATAACTTGATTTTGCCATATTTTGCCTTATATGGTATCTTCATCCTGCTTTGCCATGTGCCTGGTGGAAGACTAGATACAAGAGAGACTCATTCTTATACAAGTCTCAGGTCCTTTTTGAGTGCCTTTCTCTTACTGTGCTCTTTTTCTCTTCACATTATCTACTTGACCGTACGTCCTCCAAAGAAGTATCCTTACCTTTTTGATGCGTTCATCATGCTTCTCTGCTTCACTCAATTTGTATTGGTTGCTATATATGCAAACAGAAAGCAGTGGATGCTGTCCATGAACTCTATTGTCGTTGATAAAGAAAAGCACCTCTAGTTTTTGTTAGCTCGCACTAGCATTCTAGTTTAGATTTTGTCGAGAATAGAGAGATTAACAAGAGGCAACTTATATTTTAGAATCTGCCAAGAACTTTTGATTCATGCTCTTTAATATACATCTATATGTGTTGCGCTCCTGTCTTGCATTATGCTGAAATAGCCGTACAATTTAGAAAAAATGACTTTCATTTAACATTGTTATGGCGTCTCTGTGGTTACTTCAGCAAAGCTTTGTAGACAACTTGGTCTTGACTGCACAGATTTGAGTATTTGTGTGCTTCCCTAGAAGCTTTAATTTGCCTTTTTATATGTATAAATCCGGGGTATAAATCATTGGCATGTTTTGACCTTTGATATTATACCATGCACACCCCCAACCTTTGAAATTACGTGCTTCCTTATGCTTGTAAAGTGAAAATGAATTTGGAGTGACTTCTGCTCCATTAGCACTTTGATGGCTTTACTTTTCACCCCGGTCCACCCGTCTTTGGGACGCCTGTGATTTCTTCATGGCATACAGCCGGGACTGAAGTCAAGCAATTGCTTTCACGTTGGGAGACCACCAACAGCCATGGCGGCTTGCAACACCATCTTCAACGGGCCATCAACGTCTGCCAGAGTTCAACCGATTCTCTCTGGTCTTTCTGATGGCCTTATCTGTATATGAATGCGCACATATTTTTACTCCTCCTGCAAGTTGGTTTTCAGAAGTAAACTTTTTTTTTAAACAGATATAGACAGCTCAATATCTTCCCATCTTGAAAAAAGCACGCCAAGATTGCACAAAGAGGGGGTTCTTTTCAGTAGGTTCGGGGGCTGGTGGTGGTGGTGGTGATGATTTTTTTTTTGCTGGCAGGGTTGGGGGGCTGGTGGTGGTGATGATGAAATGTTTTATGGCTGGCACAAAGGTAAGTGCGGGACTGAATTTCGAAAGTTTCAGAATGGAGAGCAGCTAACACAGTTATTAGCCCTAGGGAGGATGTTGATACGACTTCCTAAGAGAGATTTTTTTTTTCCTTTTGCAAATGCCAGGGGTGTCCTCGCTAGCCTTCTTCTTTTGGGTACACTTGGGAGGTAAAATCAGTTAGAATGGGGGACGCACAATTCCCATGATGTCAGCTTCCAAAAGGCATTCGATTTCCTTTGCAGGCGTTTGATCCCCTTTGCAAGACTGAATTGTGATAGTTTCAGAAAGGAGAGCAGCTAAGATAGTTGTTAGCCCTTGGGAGGTTGTTGATACGCCTTTGTAAAAGAGATGGATTTCTTTTTCCTTTTGCAGATGCCACTGGGTCGCCTTACTAGCCTTATTTATTTGCGTGCATTCAGGAAATTAAATCGAGGCCGGAAACCCCCCATGATGTTACTTTCTAATAGCCGTACGAGCCCCTTTGGAAGAGTGAATTATTCAGAAATATAGGCATCTAGTTGAGTTGATAGTTGCACCTATTAAGCTTCTCTGTAGGTCTGCAGCATGAATTTCCCGTCCGTGTTCATCATATTCCTTGTACTCCCTCGATCTTTAATTAATTAATCATATATTTTTTCTATCGTTTCAAAAAAATCAACCATTTTTTAAGTTAAAAAAATTATACTTATATCCGTCGACCAGACGGAATACGGAAATTTTATTTTTTAGATCTTAACTTTTTTTTTTCTCCATTAAACCACCAGATTTGGTTGAAATATAGGAAAGAAAGGTGCTCCTATGATATGCTTGGACGAAAAGGATTGGGGAATTCGGTGCGAAGGGTTTAGAAGACAGGGATGAGAAGGTACGAGCCTATAAATGAGATCGTGGTCCTAATTGAGAAGAGAGAGAAGGAAGTTGAGTTACAAGTTCTAAGACATATTTCTTATTACTTTGATGGTTCTCTGTTGTCACTCACACAGTATACGCTTGTTTCTTCGGTCTCTCGTGTCCTACGTCCGTTTATTTGCGAAACAAAAGGGGAGTTGTAACCATTCTTCGATCTCTTGGTTTTCCCTAGTTGTCGCAAGGGAGCAGTAAGTACTCTCATTTATTCCTCTCTCTCTTAACGTTGTCCCACCTGTTTTTCTTTTTTCCCCCTCGTGTAAATGACTTGTCACGTAATTCTCTCTACTTTGCACAAGTCACAAGTCCTTTTCTCATTTGTCTTTTTTAAGACCAACGTTGCATTTTGAAGTTGCTTCCACAAACTTCTCACTTGTTGGGAGGTTTTTATATTTTCATCATTCTATTTAGAAGTTGCTATCATATCAGGTAAACCATATGGCTATATTCTCTGTACCTCGTATATAGCGATAGTTTGAGCCAGAGTGGGAGCAAAACTGCGAGCGCGACAAGTTTTGTGCGTATTTGATAGCGAGGGAAAAAAACTTCATAATAGTGATACCATGTCAGCATTGCTGATGTGGTATAATTACTCAATCAAATTGCATGAAATTGCCACTTTAAAGTCTCTGTCATCCATTGATGCCAAGGAAAGTGTGTTCGTACCTACGTGGAGGTGCCACAAAGGCTGCAGTCTGAGTCAGCTTCCAAATACGCAAAGTGAGAGACAGTGAGGGCGGAGTAAGGGCAGAGAGCAAGGCTTCCCAGACAGGCCGTCAAGAGTATCAGTGTTGCGGAGACAAGGCTGAGGCGAACAGGGCCGGCAGTCGACAGTCCAAGTCAAGGTCCGAGTCGGGGTCCCATGCTACGGTCCAAAGTCACGGGAGAAATGTATTTCTCTCTCTAGAATCTAAGAGCTCTCAAGTTTTAGAGTGAGAAAGTGATTTTTGTCAAATGAGAGAATTCTTTCCAGAATGAGTCCAAAAGTCCACTATTTATAGTAAATACTATGCTTATGTCATAAAATGCCACATGTAATCTCCTGGGAATGACACGTCACCAAAGCATCCAAGAATGTAACATGATTGTAGTGCATGGGCGTAGTGCCTACAGCACAAGATTGATTGTGGTCCATGGGCGTGGTCCTACAGCACGAGACATTGATTGTGGAGCATGGGCGCGACGACGACTGTTGCGAGACCATACATGGTGCAGTGGGCACATGTCATGGAAGTGGCGCACGGGCGCATCGACGACCGTTGCGAGACCATACCTGGTGCCGGGGGCATATGTCGTGGAAGTGGACACAGGCGCGGCGACGACCGTTGTGGGACAATAGCTGGTGCAGGGGCACATGTCATGGAGATGGCGCACGGACGTGGTGAAGTGTGTATGGTGCCAGGGGGCACGACATTGTGAAAGAGAGCCTGGAGGCACAGCTGTATCAGCAGAGCGACGCATGGGCGCGGTGGAGTGAGTATGTTGTCGAGGGCACTGTAGAGTGACAGAGAGCCCTTGGGGCATAGCTGTATCAGCTGCGCGGCGCACGGGCCCGGCGGAGTGACGTCTAGGCCCTTGAAGAGCAGTGAAGATGCCAAGTATGGAAGCCAAAGGCCAACCCTTTGGGGAAGGCCAAGGCCAACCCCAGAGGAAGGCCGAGGCAGACCCCCAGGGGAAGGCCAAGGCCGACTTCCTTCGGTAAGAGCCAAGGTGCATCGACGGGCGACAGACGATGTGCGATGGTCGGAGCGTGATAAGCAATCGCACAAGGATGAGCTTCTTGGTGACGATGTCAGGTAGAAAAAGTGAGAAGTGTACGTGACTTAAGCATGCATGTTTTGACCGGTTGGAAGCGTTGAATACTGACTGTTGCTTGTGCGGACGTGTCGTGCAAAATGGGACCCCAATGAGCCTTTTGGGTACGACCAGAATAAGTTGCGAACACCCATTTACCTAAAAAAAAAGGTCTCTTGTCACCTATTTACCACCTAAAAAAAAAGTCTTTGTCACCCTCCTTGATCCTTGTCGGCGTCCAGGTAATCCTTGATTCATTTCTCGATGAGCAATAATAGCAAAACGGTGACGACCGTTTACCTTCTCGTTGAGCGACGAATTGACGGTAACGACGATTACAAATTTAGTGGTGGGAGCTGTGAGTTCGGGTGGTTGTGTTGGATTGGTGGTGTTGTGGAAGAGCACAGCCTTGTGGCAGTGAGATCCATTGACGCCCATTATCGTCTTTCAGTCGCTCTCCGGGGTCATTGTTCCCGTCGACTTGTTGTGGTTTCCGTCAAATCTGGGCCTTGACCACCTCGTTGTCAACCTGGATGCTACACGTTGTGAACTCGACCCAATGGTGGATCAAAACTCGAGGCTAACTCGTTCTTGGTGAATCTAGACAATGATTTGCCAACGACGAAATTTAAGACCAAAGCCATGGTCAAGTTCTCGAATGTTGTTGATGTGTGGAGCTCTCGCGTGCTAATTTGTTTACAAATCTGAGATGTTCAATTGGCAATTCACTTAGTTTTACCATGATAGGCATGGTATCACCGTTACACTGAAACTTCTCTTGATAGTGAGAGTACGGAAGTGGAATTAGGAACCATTGATCACTTAAAAAATTTAGTAAAATAATGCGTCTAACCATAGTTTAGTGTTTTGTTAACTGTGTTGGTATCGCCTCTAGCCTGAGCTATAAAAATATCACTGTCTGTATTTAGCTATTATTAATTGTGTCGTTAGGAACATCATTAATCGTCACTATGCTTTTTGTCATGGTCTTGTATATTTTTGTCTTGAGCGTCTTTGTGAAATTTAAGAAATTCAAAAAAAAAGTTGTTTTGAGACGAGACGGCTCTTTGCGGGGCTTTTATCAACTACTATATCATTGAGGAGGTGTGGGACCACTTTACCTCGTGGACCAATAAATGCAGTTTCATGCTGGTGTACCAAACCCGGTGACTCTGGGCGGCCCAGCTCTCAACTGTTTGTTGCAGGAGCATGCAAGTTACGTGTCAACGCTGATTGGTCAGCAGGCACACACGTCTACGCTGGTGATTTAATCATATTTCAGGCGTTGTGTACCCTATAACTCCCAACTGCCTCCGTCGTGATCGCTACACGCTAATAGAGTCCTTTTCGTTCCTTTCAATAATAACAACGGGCACAAATCACAGATGTGATCTCTCTAACTGTGATCGTTGAGGTCCTACAAAAATTGCCATCCGGTAGTAGAGAGTTTTACGGTTGCATCGCAGAATATGATACCACTAGTCCCAAGTTCGGATGAAGGGTAAGATGATGTTTGATCGGCAGACTGAAACTTAATAGGAATAATTACAGCAATATTCTCGAGTTTAGGATAAAATTATAGTTAAAGAATAATTTACGAATTAGGGTTTTAAAATCTTAATTTTTAAAGTAGGGTTTTGAAAATTGATCTGTTCTGTCTTTTTCATCAATTTTTCTCAATCTGCAAATTAGGATCAAAACTCTAATTTTCAAATTTTCTCTTTCCAATCTGAACTGTCAGCCGCCGGCAGCCCCCTCTCTAACCCCACCCCACCCCGCCGACGGCCTCTCCCTCCCTTACACAACCACTGTACCCATTTTACACCCCCTCTACCGCCACAACCCCAATCGCCCACCTACCTCATTTTTGCCATAGTCCACACCCACTCCCCTTTCTCGCTGCTGCCATAGCACCAGACCACCTGCCCACTTGCGATTGCTGTTGCGACAACCCACCTATCCCCACCAACTTGTCGCTTCCCCGAGCCATTGCTGCCGGTGCCTTGGTGTTAGAGCATTTTTTTATGTGTGTGAAATGAAGAGACGGGAGATGAAGAGATAGATGAGAGGGAAAAAAATATTAAAGAAGATGGAATTTCAATTTCATTTAGGGGCAATCAGGTCTTTTCTTCAAAATCGTTATGTATTTTCGTATTTTGTCGGATCAACGGATATAAGTGTAATTTGTCCAAACTAATGGACATACCTGTAATTTTATCCTAACCTTTGCTATAATTATCCCGACTTAACTAGATCCTTGTGACATGAATCTTGATCAGCTAACAAATGCGTGCATGCTTGTGGCTTGTGGGTTTTTTATAGGACTGTGAGTGGATCGAGTGCGAATCAGTTCAGTTAGGACGAGTTGGTTCAAGTTCAGCTATTCATCAATTTACTGAGCTTGATCTCAAAGTTAGAGCTCTGTTGATAAACAAGCCAAGTTTGAGAATTACCTGGCTAGATGTTCATGAACTAGTTCGATAATATGCTCGTATATTAATGTCTCTTTGACTTGGTGGATATACTTTATTAAGTACATAAGTTTGCGTCAAGTTAAGGCTTATATTTGGAAGAAATCAAAAAGGGAAAAAAAATGAAGTGAGTCTAGTTATTGCAACCAGGAACACTAGTATCCATAAAATAATTATTGCAACCACGTGGAAAAGAAAGTAATGCAAGTTTTTGAGTCTAACTCTTAATTAACAGAAACTAAGCTTGGACAGTTTGACCAAAATCAGTCATAGCTGTAACCAGACATATTTAACTGCCTTTGCACAGAAAATAGCTAGCTTTTTTTGTTTTACAAATATTTTCTAGCCGGAACTTTTGAACATATGTAACTGGAACAAACGGAAAAATTACAAAAAATAATGCGACAAAAATGCTACAAGTAACACTCGCATCAATTGACCTAAATAGCCAGACCACCTCCCCTTTCTTTTCCTTTTATTTCAAACGTGTAATGAGACAAGGCCTATTCTACAACCTCCCTTTATTAAAGTAAAAAAAAAAAAAGAAATCTATATCTTCCACTCAATGCCCAAGGACCACTCTTCTTTGATGGGCATGAGATCTACGGGCAGCACCTTCACTAGCAGCAATTCCACAGCAAAATCTGGAGGTGTGTATAAGGGTGTACGTAGCGAATGCCACAACCTTGCTCCACAGACCAGTCGGGGACATGCCTTCCTTCAAAACATATTGCCATAGTTCTACAAAAATTCAATACCAATAAAGAGAACTAGCGGGAACCACATCTCCAAGTTAAACAAGTGCAGTGGCACCGTGATTACAACCAAAATGCTCGAGAAAAAAATTGCAGATTACACGAACAAACTACAAAGCCCGACCAAACATTTGCTATTAGGATGATTAAAACAAACCTAGGTGGGTGGGGGCTGCTGTGTGTGTGTGTGAGAGAGAGAGAGAGAGAGAGAGAGAGAGAGAGAGAGAGAGAGAGATCTCCGTTTAATCTCCCGGTTGATTGTTCCATTATCATCCCTGCTCAGCTGATAAAGTTGACTTCAATAATTTGGCAATGACGTATAAACATTTGGTACTCAATTAAGTTGAAATAGTTACTTAACCCATGAATTGAACCTTATCTTCGGCTTTGTAAGAACCAATAAGTTGGTCACCTTATGTTTGGCTTTGTGGGTTTGGTAGAATGAAATTAAACGGCCATGAATCGAAGCTCGTAGTAGAATGAAGTAGCAAAAGGAATAGAAGATATATCTCGGTAACTATGCCATGAATGTAATGTTCATTCCTGTCATCCGTTTAGTTGGATGGAATGACCTTTGAAATAGATAAAAAAAATAAAAAAAATAACTAACTAGTCCCAAATCTAGAAAATTCTCTCAAAATTTTAGTAAAAACCCTAGTTGCAGTACCAAGCAAATCCTGTTATTCTTTTATTTGTCAGCCACATTAAAGCCGATAAAGCAATGGAATACAAAAGCTTTACAAACTAACTAAATTAACCTGAGGAGTGTTTAATTAACGCCTCTTCCTCTCCTATGGACTAGCTTCTAATACAATTTCTGACTTCGTTGCTTAATCTCTTAGAAAAGTTGCCAATATTCCCTATTAATTGCCCCCCGAAAAGGTTAACTAGGCTGCTCGAAGGGTCGTGGGATTGTAGGTTAGACATTAGTGTGGAGCCATTTTAGTAAGGGTGATGGATGGTTATTTACCTAAAACTACATTTTCTCCGTCTTTCTCCTTTTACTATTATGATGATATGAATTTCATGTACCCAAAAAAACTCAGTAAAGCACAAAAAAGAGAAAAAACAAGAGATTCCTTGGAATATTGTATCATTGTGAAGGTGCGAAGAAACGGTTACAAGTAATGCTTCTTATTGTATCACAAAAAGCGTTTTTATCCGACCGCAAGACTATTGAAAATAGATACGAACCCTATTTTAGGGTTGTGGCTGAATCTAGATTCTTTGGTCCCCAAAAGCTGTTTTAGTGACACTTTTCAGTTTTTTCAGAATAAAAGAGTGTGAATTCGGCTCACCCTAGTAGATTCTTTGCCCATTTACTAGTTTTTTGTACTTGTTTTAAATTAATTGAGATAGTTCAACATATTTTTAAGTTAATCAATAAGAGATCAGTTGAATTTCAAAGCAGCATAACATATTTAATTTGGAAAAAAAATTTGGCTGCTACTCCGATTGGAATCATCTTCTTCCTACCCCCTAAATAGCGACAATCGATTGTTTATAAATATTTTTAGTGACTTTTATTTAATGACGTTAAAAAAATGCTACTAATAATTGTCATTAAAAGTATTAGAAGAAAAATCACTAGAAACGTTTAGCGATCGGGATCAGAGAAAGATTCTTATAATTCGAATAGGAGACAAAATTTGTTCTAAATCTGGGGGCCTCCAAAGAAGATCAAAGGATCCTACCACAAGTTTCACTTCATCATTAATTAATTTCTTAATGGTCCTGTGATGATCAACTCTATTTACAAAATAGACACATGACCTGCCAAGGCCATCAGATATCAGATACAGTCCGGTCCAAAACTTATTGAGTTGTAGGCACATTAACCTCTGTGAAGAAATACGGTTCGCATTCACTATAAAAAAAAAAGAAGAAACACCCATTTAACCAAACAGCTCCACCAGTGTCTCCTTTCGTGTTTCGCCACATTGCTGAGCAATCAATTCGGGTTTATATGTGGTCGCCTGCAGCTGTCCATTTCAGCTGGATTGGACATGTGTGCTCTAATAGGGTGAGGCAGAGATAAATGCTTTTTTATGTGAACTCCTTATAGCAACGAATGCATATTTCGTTGTTGTTGATCGGAGAGCACATGGGGGTTGGTTTTTTTTTTTTTTTCACACCTCTCTCTTAGGAAGCCACCATCTTAATGCTCGAAATTAATCATTCGTAATAACAAAAAATTCAAAAGAAAGATACGTAGATAGTAATGCGGCACTGAGGAGTTGGAACCTTTATTTGGGCACATCAATTGACTAGCCTGAATTTCCGATCCACCTCCCTTCTTTTGTAGTGTACTCAATTTTAAGATCTTTTTTTTGCTCGCTTAACAGCTGTATCTCCGTAGAGTAGTGCCAGGTTGTTTCGACTTTGAGATACCAAAACGAATTGAAATGAGGTCGATTTGGTCACTAAGCACCACATAGCATAGTTTCTCATAAAGAAATCCATTCAGCTAGGGTATGAATTGTTCCATCCCCTAACAAATCTCTCCCTATGCGCTTGAGGGAAAGAGCGAAGCTCTCGTTCATGCCTCATTCAATTAATTATGCCATTCGGTTGTGGCAATCAAAGGCCGTCTTGCTTCTCCCGTCACAATCTTCCCAAATAACGAACTTCTTACTGAATACCCGACTTTAACAAATCAGATATGCGACCATTGATCTGGGAAAATTACTGAGCAAGCATCAATTCATCCTCGCATGTAATTTTAACTCTTAACTTAAGAGTACATCTGCATGATCTAAATCTATTTGTTACTGACATCAAAGAAGTGTATGAAAGAACATAACCTATGTACAAAACCACCAAACATTCTATCAAGTTTGACCTTCTGTTACTTTGCCGTCCAAAAACTTTACTGCAATTACTTGTATTGAAAAAAAGAGTGTACTGTGATTGTTGATGTTACTAGGATGTACATTCAAATGTCATATAGTCCTTGATTCTCTTACGCATCTGTCAAAGCTCACCCAATGTACTTTGGGGTTTTCGGCAGAGAACTCTTCGATGCTTAAGTTAGAGGCCAGTTACAGGGTAGAACTCTGAAAAAGCAGGAAAAGACCGTGTCTCTATGTGTGTATTTATTTGTGTACCTGGGGGTAGTTCCTTTTATATAGCTATAGATAGAAGACCGTGGCTAGCACAATATAGTTTGCGAGAAGGTGATGGCTAAACTTACGAAGAACATGACCATCTGCAGATAAAAGTTCAAAATTTTAAAAGAATATAGTTGTTAAAAAGTCAAGCATACTCATCGACTTAATCTTCATACGAGTAATCATAGTCAATATATTCAATTTGTTATGTACTCTAATTAATAGTTATAGCCCACTAATTTTGACACATAGGTTAACGTACGTAAATAACACGCATTCTTCAACAGTAAATACACAAATTCATTTACATCCTTGGCTCTAACACTGGTAACTAATGGTCAACTTCATAAATCAACTGATTGATTGAGTAATTTATTATTATTATTATTATTATTATTATTTTGTTTTTTTTTCAGTTCTAGTTGCGTATTTTGTACTATTTGGTTGGAAACATGTCCAGGTCAATTTGGTCAGCTAAGGATATATGCCTTGCTATATGGGGAGCAGCATAATCTGTTAAAAGCAACTATCATCAGAAGATGTTAGCAGTAATACTTCAACTAGCCGGAAGCCCCTTTGACTTTTTCGCAACCTCTCAATCATTAAGCATGTCACAAATGGTAGGTCTTCAAGGCAATCTCCCTTGGAAGAGTAGTGTAGCGTTATTTTAAAAAAATAAAAATAAAAATTATTTTAATTTTTTTTATAAAAATAAATGGGTGTTTGATTACTCAATTTTTATTTTGAGTTTTTTCATTAGTAGTGGTTTGCGGTGGCGGTGGTGGTGGCCGACAGTGGGCAATGGCATCGGGCGGTGGCTGCCGACGGTGGGAGGATGGTGGTGGTGGTGGTCTCAAAATAAAACCGAAAACTTCTTTTTTGGAGTTTCCAAAAACAACTCTATTTTAAAAACTAGTTTTAAAATTGAAGGAAAAAAATAAAAATTATTTGTCAAACGAGTTTATTTTTTCTAATTTACAAAACTGAAAAAAAACTGAAAAAATAAACTCCACCGGAGCCTAGCTCAATGTCAAAATTTCAACTTTAAGAGATGTAGACAGAGCAAAGCCTGCAAAAGTGCAAAGGGTTTCCTTTTTCTTTCTCCTAAAGCAAAATTCGTGATACTCCGAATGTGCACAATAATATTTCACAAGAAAAAAAGGATTTCCAAGGTATGTAGCAATGTGAATACTACGAAAATAAACTGAGATAGATTCATAAATATGTTTCTAACATATTATTCACCATTGGGTCTCGTGCTTGTCAAAGCATAGTGTTCTAGGAATTACATCAAAAAACGAACAATTACAACAAGAAGTATAACGTCGCAAAAGCCTTGCCATCGCCAAGAAAGGGAGGGTCTATTTCGTCATCGAAACCCTCCTGTCCCCTTGTGTATTCTTTTACTCTTCTTTACTCTTCTAGTAGATTAGATTTGGTTGTTTCAACCTTTTTCCATAAGGAAAAAAGTTGGCTGCTACCTGGGTCGAAGGAATCTTCCTTCTACCCCCCATGTAGCGACAATTGATGTTACTAAATGTTTTTAATGGCTTTTATTTAGTGAAGCTAAAAAAGTGCTATTAAGAGTTGTCGCTGAAAGTGTTAACAGAAAAGTCATTAAAGACATTTAGCGGCTATTAATTGTCACTATATATGGAATTGGAGGAAGATTCCTACAACCGGGGTAACAATCAAAGTTTGTTCTTTCCATAATTATAGTGCCTCTCCTTGTAAGAATCATTGCTTTGCCACAACGAAGACAAAAGCAACTTCTCTTCATCGAGATTGTGGTTTGTTGTTTGGTATGTGATTGAAGTTTCTCGTAGTTGGTTGGCCTCCTCTCGTAGTAGCCAAAGAGATTGCTCGGAAGAAAATATTATGTAAATGCCAGTAGAATTGGTGCGTTTCTGCTCACTCTTTTAGTAACCATTGAGTTTTTGGTGACGAGATGCAATGATAACTTGAATTGACATGACTTTGTACCAAAATAACCTATTTTTGCTTTTTATATATGGAGAGCAATGTATATGATGTTATTGTATTCCACAGTATTATTCTTCTTCTTGTATTTCGAGGCTCTTGTTTTCTCTTTTCATGAAAATTGAACGGAAAGGTTTTTTTTTCAATTGAAAACAGAAAAAAACCAACTCATGACATTGTCACCTTTCTTTTAAAGTTCTCCATAGAAGAACCAATCTTAATGAAACACATGAAAACCAAGTGTCCTTCTTCAAGGAAAAACCTAATACCAAGACACGTTTTATTCATTGACCTGACATTTTTTCCGAGCAAAGTAAAGAGTAACCGTAACACTAAAAATAAAACGAAATGAAGACCCTGGCACTCAAAATGGGATGAAATATAAGCTCTTGTTGGTCCATGCTACATGTCAAGAATTCATCAATATTGGACAAGCCCCACCATGATCAGTACAGGCATCTGCTAGGAAAATGATAATGTTCAGTTTTTCATATCTTCGGTTGAGGGGATGATGATGTTAGTTGGCAACTGAATTCCTTGCAACTTTTGCAGCTCCTGGAGCTCTGCATTTTTATGTATACACCACCTCCAACTGGAACAATCAGTAATCGCGAACATGGGCTGTTCCGATGTAAGTACATCCATTGCAATTCGGCCCTTGAAACTTTTGGCAGTCTTAAAGTGCACAATACTTCCAAGGATGTTAAGATACAATTTGTATTTGGACAGTGATATATCAACTGAACTTAAATACCAATTTGGTTACTATTTGACATAAAGTTTTCATATTTGTAGTTTGATTCGTCTAACGGTAGTCGGGTTCTAGGGTATTACTCGCATCACTTTACAGTATGTCTAGACTCTAGGCCTAATTATTGTAGTGTGCTGTTTTTTAGCATTGAATAAATATTTTGTAATTCTGGACAATTGATTCTGATTAGTTATGACTGTTGAATCAAAAGAGATTGATCGGATCGAAAGATCTGTTAAGTGAAATAGAAGGTTAATATGCAATCTACCCAACGATTATATATAGATGGTCTGGACCAATGATTTTGAATCATAAAATATTTTTTAGTTTTTCAGAGCCAAGGAAAACAAACACCACGTTAGTTCGTCACATCATTGTCATACTTTCTTCAATTTCAGAAAATCATTTCAATATTTCCTCAAACAATTAACATAAGTATGCAATAATCCTTCTGAACAAGGAACTTGGTCGTGAATTTCTTTTGCTTTCGCCTTGCTCGTGAGATGGACTTAGTACATGCCCAATATGTACATCTATGAGCTAAATCAAAGTAGAAAAAGGATATCATAAAAAGCGTCAAGCTAGGTAGAAAAGCGTAAGGTATATAGAGAATTTTTTTTTTATGAAAAATTACAAAAATTGATTATATTTAATCTTTTGGAGATAAAAATTAGCCTTTAATGGACGAGAAGATCTCCAACGGTATCGGACCACCACCAGACCGGACAGAGAGTACCCTTGAGTCACTCGAGGCTACTGGGACAGAGCTCAGACAAAGGAGTCGAACGACTATCACATAACACGTAGATTAATTATTATGAACTAGCCCAGAATCCCATGCCAAGCACGGGACGATTTATTAACAGTAATTTATTTTCATAGTTTTAAAATGCATAATAAAATATATTGCATAATTTTATAATTTTATGGTTATTTCATCAAAGATAGTTACTTTAATTTTTGGCTTGAAACTTTCTTGTAATAAAATAAATTATCTCTTCTGGTAAAATATCAATAAGTAATGTCCTTGTGCATATTTGCTAATTATAATTATATAAATTAAAATTTTATTTAGTACCCAAAAAAAGAAAAAGTAAATTCTACTGATAAAAATATGCTGAGAACATATTGAGATCAATTTACTATTATTTTCTAAGTATCTTTTAAAAATAATTTGTACATTTCAATAGGCAATCCATAACGTTAATTATACATTAGTTTAATTTTCATAGAAAAATTTTGGTCCATATATTTGTTTATAGCATGTAATTTATAAAAGTTAGACACAACTAATTAAGTAAGGATGATGTGACGTTTTTAGAAAGCAAATGTAATCCACTAACAAAGTATACAGAGAAAATAGTAATCAGTGCATGAGATAATTATATAAAATTTAAAAAGTTTACCCAACATGACTATATAGGATACCTCAAAACCTCGTAGTAAAGAAATTGTTGAACAAAATTTAATCAAGATTTCACAAATTATACAATAAGCATACTTACTAAGTAAAATTTATCTTCAGATATAATAAGGTTTTCATTCTAAGTTTTAGTCTACATTCATCAAAACATAACTAATATCTTTTTTGATTTTATAAGCAATTCTATTTAGAATTATAAAAGTTAACATAAAATCATAAATGGTTTATTACTAATGCAGAATTTAATTACTCACAATAAAAGTACCATAGAAACAAATTGGTTCAAAACTTTTCTACCATAAAATTAGTTGAAATTAAGAAATGATCACATAATAAGATTTTAAATTTATACTTTTTTTAATATATCTCATATAGAATATGCATATCATGATATTTCTACATTTAACCAATGCAACTCAATAGGATAGAGCAAAACCTTAGAGTAAGAAAATTATTGACCAAAATGTTTAACCAACATATTTATCATGTTAGATTCATATTTGAATTTACAAAAAACTTAAATATGAATCTGAAATAGTACCTAATTTTTCTTATCAAATCTCTTAAGTAATTTATGTTTTACAGGTTAATATTTCATGTTAGAGAGCTTTTTTTATCTATAATATTCAAATAAAGTCATAATAGGTTACTATATTGGTTATAAAATTTTGAATGTTTCGAATTCATTTTCAAATTGCATAAGGCTTATTATTTAAATATTTATTATATTGGCTAATTTAATTAATTACAAAATCAAAGACCCTTTCAAAATATTGTTTGGAGATCTTTAGCAACATTAATATATTTAACATTATTTTTGTAACTCTTATTATATTAGGAATACAATGCAATGAAGTATTATGAGCTATGAGATTGCGTTTCTCACCTCAATTATTAGATATTATAACTCAGGATCATGAGTCAAGCTCGAGTAGGTTAGTAAAATATTTTAAAAAGTTACAAAAAGTGTATCAATGCATACCACATTTCAGGAAATAAAAAGAGATTAACATCTTAAGGGAAAAAAATAATATACTTTTGTTAAAACTATAATTGTTAGTAAGAAATTTTTAATACTTTACCTGTAACAGCTTCAAGTAACTTGTCAATATTATACTATTATTAAGTTCTTTTAGTGGTCCAACATGTACCCTTTCAAAATCAAGTCTCTTAACTTGAAAAGTTAAGTTAAAAATTCTTTATCTTTAGAATCGTAAATGTCATAGTCTATTCTTATCTTCTTCATGAATCATTGTTTTAAGATATCACCAACTTATTAAGATACGAACATGATATCCAGTAGAATATTTTTTCATCTCGTATACAATTAAGATAAAAGTCTTGATTAGACGGTCATGCAATTATTTCACAATATTTGCATAGGTATATATATATGTTTGCTTTAGTTCCTCTGAACTATAAGTTTAAAGAACAATGAGTAAATTGTGTTACAGTACCGTTGCTAAATTTTTGCGTTCTTTAAGTTGTACTCATTGTTCTTTCAACTTATAGTTCAAAGGAACTAAAGCAGACATATATGCGTATGCAAATATCACGTAAGAATTACATGACAATCTAATCAAGGTTTTAATAGTCAAAATCAAAGCCTAATGCAGAAATATATGTATATAGCATATAATTTAAACGTTGTACAATTGATTTTTTAGATTTATAAGGTTTACAAATATCGCGATAATTATACCACGAATTTGTTCAACAATAAATCGTAGCAAAGAGATTGATTTGTTTCCTAAGTCCTTATATATGGGATATAACCAATTTGATGGTCGCGAGGTTTTATTTAAAAATGTTGTTTTATACTTCGTCTATTAAATTTATATATCGCATTATTCATTTTTAACGATGACTATTTTATGTATATTACGTATATGTCTATATATATGAATAATTATAATACATTTAACTCAATTAGAACGTCATTTTTTTCCTTCTAAATCTAGTATGTAATTTTCATTTTTCGATATATGAAATTTTATATTCACATTAAAGATTGGTTTTACGAATACAATAATCAAGATTAAGTCATAATAAGTTAGCGTATTGATTAGGTTGATTTCTAAGATATTTAGAATTAATTTTTAAATTATACAATCCTCATTATTCTTACGAAATTAATCAAATATAAAGCTAAGGTACCTATCAAAATTCAAATCAGTTGTTAGATCACTTTTTTCTAAGTCTCATAAGTTGTTTAATCTTAATTGTAACATTATTTTTTTTTTCTAAATAAAAAATATTATAGTTTTTATATTCATATTAGAGAGTAATTTTTAAAATACAATAGTTAATCTTAACTCATAATAACTTAGTATAATGATTAGGTTTAAAATTTAAAATGATTAGAATTAATTTTCGAATTACATAGAGCTTACAGAAAACCCTCGTTACTCCTGCAAAATTAATTAGATATAAAAATAAGAATCCTATCAAAATTAAAATTAATTTTTATAAAACACTTTTAAGAACATAATTGTTAAAATGAAGTCTTAATAGATTAATATATTGATTAGGTTGAGTTTTATAATGATTAGCATTAGTTTTTTACTAATTTTTTCTTATAAATAGAAAGTATTACTTTTGTTTTTTATATGTATGAGTTTTTATATTTATATTAGGCAATAGTTTTGAAGATATAATAATCAATATTAAGTCATAATAAGTTAATATAATGATAAGGTTGAGTTTTAGAATGATTAGAATTACTTTTTGAATTTTAAACGACATAATTGTCAAAATGAAGTATTAATAGATTAATATATTGATTAGGTAAAATTTTAGAACGATTAGAACTAGTTTTTCAACTAAATAAGACATACTAATAAAAAAGTTAATTAATCTTAAAATAAGGATCTGATGACGTGTCATATAAAGAAGCGACGATGTGTCGTGCAAAGAAACTATCGATACTTTTCTTGCTTCACTTATTATATATTACTAGCTCAGTAACCCGAGCCAAGCTCGGGTCTATTTTAAAAATAAAGTATACTATAAAAATTTTAAAAATGTATTGATGTGTACCACATAGATAAAAAAAATTACCAGTATAAAAATATATTATTTGGCTACAAAGATTAATTTTAGTACCTAAATTAATCAAGACTAACTTAAGTAAAATATGAAAAGATTAATTCACTTACAGTGCTCCAAACTTTCGATTATTAAATAGCATTTTTTTATTCAACTGTATGCAATAATTATGAGATATTTTTATGTACATGTAATTTTATTATACTGTAAGTTGAAGAACAAATAATAGATAGGGACACAATAGAGCCGATGGTTACTTGTTTTCTTTGAGCTTTTGTTTGAGGTTGTCAAATAGTATTTTAAATAGATATTGGCTTAGCACCTAGAATAGTAGAATAATCATGCTGGTGCCATGTAATTTTTATGAGATATTTTTATGTACATGTAATTTTATTATACTGTAAGTTGAAGAACAAATAATAGATAGGGACGCAATAGAGCCGATGGTTACTTGTTTTCTTTGAGCTTTTGTTTGAGGTTGTCAAATAGTATTTTAAATAGATATTGGCTTAGCACCTAGAATAGTAGAATAATCATGCTGGTGCCATGTAAAGTTAAATAGTGAATAAAATTATAGTTTTAATTAAAATATGATAATGCTATCAAGTATCCCTTTTGAATTTTAAATATTACGCCGATTTAATTATTTCACTTCATATGGTCTTTAAGGTATTATATATATATGTTCCTGAGGTTATTATAATAATTAAATAAAAATTTAAAATAAATAAATTTAACTGAGTGATCATATAATATCCAATATTTTATGTATATGTTTTTCTTTAATTCTTTTAAGATGCTAGTAATAAGAATATTTAATTGATGAACATGTCGCGTCCTTATTTTAGAGTGTTGAAATTATTTTTCACACTTTTTATGACTATTATTTGTGCCAAATTATACTTTCTATATCTATTAAATGTATCAAATGATATTTTTTTCTTCATAAATTACACTTATTTTAGTACACCATAATCTAACATTGATATACCAAATTATGTTAGGTTATATATATAATTATAATCAGTTTGCAAAGGATAACAAATATCATTATATTAGGCTCATATTATAGTTAGTTTTCTAGATACATAATGTTTTATTTTTGTATGAGAGAGTTAGTTTTAAGGATATAATTGTCAAAATTAAATCCTAATAAGTTAATACATTTAGAGACTTAGAATTAATTTTTACATTATATAAGCTTTCCTTAATATAGCCTTCATATAGTTTTTTTAAAAATAAAGAAACTTAAAAATAATAAAATTTGCATGCATTTAGAGACACTAACATGTTTATTATATAGCTTTAAATCATTTTCAACTATCAAATTTACGAATAAGTTTTATCATTTTTGCAATTTTAATTAACAATAATTATAAAGTTATTTATTGATAGTGTGCTCTCACCCATAAAATACAGTCAATTTTTTATTTTATGAAAATATTCTAAAAGTTATACATTATATTGATAAATCTTTACATCCATTATGGTAAGCATATACTAAAATAAATATGAATCAATTGTTAAATTATTTTTCTTATCTCAATCTCAATAATAACATCATTTTTTCCCTCTCTTAATGTTATTTATATTATTTAGATATATGAATTTTATATTCATAATAGAAAAGTGGTTTTAAGGATACATGCAGTAGTTAAAGTTAAGTCATAATATATTAGTTCATTAATTAGTTAGAGTTTCATGAAGCTCAAAATTAATCTTTTAATTATATAAAACTTATTGATATGAAAATTAACTTATCAAGAAATAAGGACCACATTCAAGATAATATTTGAGACCTTTAGAGACAATTATAATGTTTATAATTTTATTTCATTTTGAAAACATAATTTGATGACATATCATATTTTTGCATCTTAAAGTTCTTAAATGTTTTCAACTATAGTAATTAAGAATAATTTGATTGCACCTTTTTTTCTTTTATTTTATATGTGATTTATTTTGAAAATATTTTTTTATACTTATACAACTACTTTGTTGATCATACGATCTTATCAAATCAAAATTTTATCCTATAATTTGATTAATGATTTTATATATTGCATAGATAATTTTTTTTTGCAATGATTATATTATGTGTAAATACATATGCATTTAGTAAAATATAATAACTTTAAATTAACTGTAACATAAAATTTTTGTTCTAAATATCTTATGTTGTTTTTATTTCTTAGATACATGATTTCTTATCTTCATATGAGAGAGTTAGTTTTAAAAACATAATAGTCAAAATTAAAATTTTAAAAATTAGCATATTTGAGTTTTAGAAGCAAAATTAAATAAACTTAATAATAAGGATCACATCCAAAATAATATTTACATACCTTTAGATACATTTACATGTTTAGTATAGTTTTAAATCATTTTCAACTATCAGATTTCTGAATAAGCTTTGCCATTATTGAAATTTTAATTAATAATAATTTTACGGTCATTTGCTGGATGTGTGGTCTCACAAAAAAAATTACGTCAAATTTTTTATTCTGCCAAAAGATTCTAAAGGCTATATATTATATTGATAAATTTTTACATCGACCACGGTAAGCATATACTTCGATTAGCATATATTAAAATATAATAAATATGATTCAATTGTTAAACTATTTGTATTGTTTCAATCTCAATTGTAATATCATCTTCTTCTCTCTTCTAAGTTTAATATGTTATTTTTATTTTGTAGATATATGAATTTTTATGTTCATGTTAGAGTGTGATTTCAAGGAAATAATGGTTAAAATTAAGTCATAATAAATTAGTTCATTAATTAGTTAAAATTTTAGAATGCTTAGAATTAATTTTTCAAATATATAAAGCTTATTGACATAAATGTTAACTTATCAAGATATACAGACCCTATTCAAGATAATATCTGAAGCCTTAAGAGACACTTATAATGTTATAATTTTATATTTTACATTGAAAATACAATCTATTGACATTTCACATTTTTGCATCTTAAAGGTTTGAAATATTTTTAATATTATAATTAAGAATAATTTGATTTAATTTCAAACTCTTCTTTTCTTATACGTATGTGATTTATTTTTAAAATATCATTTATCCTTACATAGCCACTTTTTTTTTTTATCTTGCTGTCTTATCAAAACAAAAATTTTATCCAATAATTTGATTATTAATTTTATATGTTATATAAATGACTATGTTATGTGTCAATACATATACATTTAATCAATCATAATAAAATTAAATTAACTATAACATAATTTTTTTATTTTGAATCTCATATGTTATTTTTATTTTCTAAATACATGTTTGTTTATCTTCGTATTAGACAGTTAGTTTTAAGAACATGATAATCAAATTCAAATCCTAAAAAAATTAGTAAATTTAGAGTTTTAGAAGTAAAATTAAATAAACTTAAAAAATAGGAATCACATCCAAAATATTATTCCCATACCTTTGTATGCACTAAAATATTTGGTATATAAATTTAGGTCTTGTTCAACTATCATATTTATAAATAAGTTTTACAATTATTGTGATTTTAATTAATAATTATTGTACAATCATTTGTTGGTCTTATCATCTCAATTAAAAAAATAATGTCAATTTTTTTATTATACCAAAAGGATTCTAAAGATGAATCAATTGATTTTATTTTGTCAATCTCAATATTGTAACATCATTTGTTTTTTTTCTAAATTTAATATTTTATTTTCTTGTTTGAGATATATGAATTTGTATAATAATATCAAAAAGTAGTTTCAAGGATACAATAGTTAAAATAAGTCATAATATATTAGTTCATTAATTAGTTAGATGTTCAGAATGTTTAGAATTAGATTTTCAATAATATAAGACTTACTAATATAAAAATTAACTTATTAATTAATAAATACGGACCCCATCCAAGATAATATTATTTTCGTTTTAAAAATATATAAATTTTTATATTCATATTGGAGAGTAGTTTTGAGGATACAATACTCAAAATTAATTCTTAATAAGTTAATTTGTTAATTAGTTAGACTTTTAGAACGTTTAGAATTACTTTTTCTTTCAATCATATAAGACTTCCTAATATAGAAATTAACTTATAAAGAAATAAAGACCTCATCCAAGATAGTATTTCATACCTTTAGTGACACTTATAAAATAAGTTAGAATTTCAGAATGTTTAAAATTGATTTTTCAACTATATAATGTTTATTGACGTGAAAATTAAGTTATCAAAAAATAAAAGACTGCATTCAAGAGAATAATATTATTTTCGTTTTTTAAATATATGAATTTTTATATTCATGTCGGAGAGTGGTTTTGAGGATTCAATATACAAAATTAAATCATAATAAGCAAGTCCATTAATTAGGTAGAGTTTTAGAATGTTTAAAATAATTTTTTCAATTATATAAGACTTACTAATATAGAAATTAACTTATCAAGAAATAAAGACTCTATTCTTGATAATATTTAAGACTTTTAGCAACTCTTATAATGGTTATAATTCTATTTCACATCGAAAACGTAAAGTGATGATGTGTCAAGTAAATAAGCTATTTCTGCAACGACGTGTCACGTAAAGAAGATCTTATTTCGCTTATTCAAAGGACCTCATTTAAGATAATAATATTATTTTCGTTATTTAAATATATAATTTTTTGTACTCGTGTTATAGAGTGGTTTTGAGGATTCAATACACAAAATTAAATTCTAATAAGTTAGCCCATTAATTAGTTAGAGTTTCAGAATATTTAGAATTATATAAAATTTAGTAATATAAAAATTAACTTATCAAGAAATAATGACTCTATCCGTGATAGTGTTTCAGACTTTTAGTAATTCTTATAATGGTTATAGTTCTATTTCACATTAAAAACATAAAGTGATGATGTATCAAATAAAGAATTTATTTTTATGATGACGTGTCGCGTAAATAAAGTCTCACTTCACTTATTATATATTATATAGGTTATTACATATATGGCTTAGAATGGTCGAGTCCATTGTTGCACAACCATTCTAAGGTTCTGTCCCAGCTAAGAGAGCGTTGTGTGACGTGAAGTTGATCAATTAATCCTCTCATCTGCCTTATTTATTGCCCCCCCCCTCTTGATCCCATTTCTTGGACACTCTTTAAATCCCTACCTTCCCACTCCCACCCTCACAATCTTCCACTCTTCGTCTCCATCCGCTCTCTCTCCATTTTCCTTTTTTTCCTCTCTGTGTTCCACCAGAAAGAATGGCACAGATACTGCCACCGTTCACCAGCTCAGTCAAGCTCAAGTACGTCAAGCTTGGCTACCAGTACCTCGTCAACCACATCCTCACCTTCCTCCTCATCCCCATCATGCTCGGCACCGCCCTCGAAATCCTCCGCCTAGGCCCCGTGGAGATCCTCAACGTCCTCAAATCGCTCCGCTTCGACCTCGTCCAGATCCTCTGCTCTTCTTTCCTCATCATCTTCGTCGCCACGGTCTACTTCATGTCCAAGCCTCGCTGCATCTACCTCGTCGACTACTCGTGCTACAAAGCCCCCATCACCTGCCGCGTCCCCTTCGCCACCTTCATGGAACACTCGAGACTCAACCTCAAAGACAACCCGAAAAGCGTCGACTTCCAAATGCGCATATTGGAACGATCTGGCCTTGGCGAGGAAACTTGCCTGCCTCCTGCTATCCACTACATCCCTCCTAGTCCCACCATGGAAGCAGCTCGAGGGGAGGCGGAAGATGTGATATTTGGTGTCATAGATTCGCTTTTGCAAAAGACTAACCTAAAGCCCAAGGACATTGACATCCTCATTGTCAACTGCAGTCTCTTTTCTCCCACGCCATCTTTGTCCGCAATGGTGGTAAACAAGTACAAGCTGCGGAGTAACATCAAGAGTTATAATCTATCCGGCATGGGATGCAGTGCTGGATTGATCTCCATCGATTTAGCTAGAGACCTACTTCAAGTCCATCCGAATTCTAACGCGGTTGTTGTGAGTACCGAAATCATTACCCCGAATTACTACCAAGGGAAAGAAAGGGCTATGTTACTGCCTAATTGCCTATTTAGGATGGGAGGCGCGGCTATGCTCTTGTCGAACAAGAGACGCGAACGGAGACGTGCCAAGTACCGACTGGTCCACGTTGTCCGAACGCATAAAGGCTGCGACGACAAGGCGTACCGGTGCGTGTATGAGGAGGAAGATCCGCAAGGCAAAGTTGGCATCAATTTGTCCAAAGATCTCATGGTCATTGCGGCTGATGCCTTAAAGTCGAATATCACTACTATCGGACCATTGGTTTTGCCTGCATCAGAGCAACTACTGTTCTTGTTCACGCTAATTGGCCGAAAGATATTCAATCCGAAATGGAAGCCTTACATTCCAGATTTCAAACAAGCGTTTGAACACTTCTGCATCCATGCTGGCGGCCGTGCGGTGATCGATGAGCTCCAGAAGAACCTGCAGCTATCCGCTGAGCACGTGGAGGCGTCCAGAATGGCGCTGCACAGGTTCGGTAACACGTCGTCCTCCTCTCTGTGGTACGAGCTGAGCTACATTGAGGCGAAAGGGAGGATGAAGAAGGGCGATAGGGTTTGGCAAATAGCTTTTGGCAGCGGGTTCAAGTGCAACAGCGCGGTTTGGAAGTGTAACCGGAGCATCAAAGCGCCGACTGACGGGCCTTGGCAGGACTGCATTGATAGGTATCCCGTCCACATTCCAGAGATTGTCAAGCTGTGATTTCTCTTGCCAATTAGGGTTTATCATAATTCGTGATTAATATCCTCCATTGTTGTTTGTAATAAGTCATAAACTTTGGTACCTCTTTTTTTTTTTTTTTTGGGGGGGGGGGGGGGGGTTCGTCGAGTATCACGAGAATATTTACTGGTGTAATATTTTTCTGAGATACCCATCAGGGTAATCTCACTGAACCATTTGTAAAAAGGTCAAAAGCAAATGAAGATACCACTTAACTGTTAATGAAAAGCAGTCCTTGTGACTTAAATATTTATGCATGCATGCGCAGAAATAGTAGATGGGAACGTGTAATTCTTCTTCTTGGCCATATTCAAAGATGAGAAGGGGGAATTTGTTGAAACAAGCACATCTCGGTCATTTTCAGCCAAGCTGTAGTGTCTGGAAAGAAGGGTTGAGAATTGAATAGGCCAGTGAACTGAAAATTTTATGTCGACAGTGCTCGAGTTCTCAGGAGCATTGAAGGGCATTCGCTGGCAATATAAATGGCACTTTATTGCAGTCACATTACATTCCGAAGAGGGTAGGCTGGGTAGCTAACACGTAGAAGAGGTGTATATTGGGGCTATGCTACGTTCTTTTCTAAAGTTTTACGTCAAAGTTGAGTCTCAAATAATGCGGCTCAATATGAGCGGCCTAAAATCATTAATTTGAATTAAGTGGTTTAGACTCGTGGAACGAATTTTGAGTGGTTGTGGAAAAGGCACGGCAACATCGTGTCTTCTTAAGATTGATTCTCAAAAGTTGATTTTAAATTAAATGTTAATGAATTTTTAAACTTAACTTTAAGTAAGCTATTTTTAGCAAAATTAGCTTCAAGTTATGGATAGTGTTTGAGTAAAAAGTATTTTAAGCATTTTCAATGTAACAAAACGACCATAATGTTTTAAACAGACAATAACATTTGATTTTAAGGTAATTGGATGGTAGAGAGAGACATTTCTGGTGCCTGACCAATACAACCATTCATATTTATGTAAGATTAATGATAGTCCCAACTGTACGTGCAACCTTGTCCTAATGAATGCCGTGCCCAAATGTTATATTTACATAATTTCTCGTACATTTTCTACTCCTAACGAAAGTGATTCAACTAAATTCAACGAGTATGAATAATATTTTAAATTAAACTACAGTAAACACAAAAAAAATGAGATTGAATTCTAAACAAAAATGGTAAATACACTCCAAAATTGAAATTATTCACCCTGATCGTGAATTTCAACTGGATCTATCGTTCAATCTCACTTCTGAATAAGAACTATACTGGTTATCCTTGCGCGCTTCTGTTTCGTCACTATTTTTACGACGAAATTAGCCCGTTAGAAGAAGCATTTGAACCTAAATGGTGCTATCATGTTAATTTTGACTAGAATCCGTTTTAATGGTAACCAAAGTGGTTGGTTGGACGGCCGATCCTTTATGTAAAATAGAGACAGTTTGCTACTTCGCAGGGCATACAAATGCACAAAACTATGGCAATTCCATGAAGAAGACGGGTAGATAGGTAACCCCGTACCCTACTACCCTTTAGTTAAGCCCTTATTCTTAGGAATATATGGGGCTTCAACCAATCTTCTGGTTCAGTTTGAAAGTTCATTACTCTTTTTCCCCTCAATTTCTCGAGTATATGGCAGTTGGTTCGTTTGACAAACAAGCGTCCAGATCAATTTGTTCAGTAACTCAGAGATGATCTAAGCTCAGTTGAGCCGAGTTGACGAGTTCTGCTAAGTAGTACTCGAATCAATGTTCGAGCTTGACCGTGTTTGCAAAACTAGCTGAGTCAAGCTGGCTCACTTCTCAAACGGCCTTTTATTCACAAGTCTCCTCTCCATTTTTTTTATTTTTTATTTTTGCAAAAGCACCTCGTGTTGTAATACAAACAGAGTAAGACGTGCGCGGGGGCGTGGGGCGAGGTCGTGATTCCTCGAGAGGGGGCAAAAAAATTTCGACAGGATTAGGGAGAATTCAATCAATTCATTATTTGAAATTGACATCGACATATTTAATGTCTATACACATCTTGTTTATGGTTGAATTATAACCGCCACTGCAAAAAATGAGAGTCCTGGCGAAATTTTCAAAGTTTGTTGGACCTTGCGCACAACATACGCGTCAAGAGAAAGTTCCTACATTGTAATATTTAGATCACATTGAAAAAATACAACATAAATAAAATCTTACATCTGTAGAGTACATGAGTATGATCTCCTCCTGTACTGCAGAGCCCAATTTTGCTACTAAAAATCTTTTTTGTTGCTAAAAATTACATTTGTTGTCTTTTTTTTTTCCTTGACAAATACATATTTTCCATCACAACTGATAAATGGGGCCTATTTGTGACACATTCACATCAACGTATATCCTTCCACTAAGAAGGATCTTGATGCCCTAATACTGCTTATTTGTTCCTTTACATGCAATTTGGCAGGCCGCTGACTGGGTTTCTTTCTCTGGTTTTGACTAAGAAATACTCAAAACCAAGTTTAATAAAACGAGCTTATAGTTATAAAGAAATGAGAAATAGCGGCGGCGGTTGAACGTCGTCACCAAATCCAAGCTGGTTGTGTTTAGGGCTGTAAATGAACCGAATTATTCACGAACTGCTCGTGGTTCGTTCCACAAAGAATTCGTTCATGTTCGTTCGTATTTATAATATACTAACCGAACATGAACAAAATATAAGAGCTAATTTATTAAACGAACCGAGCATGAACATTTCAAAGTATTCACGAATATGTTCGTGAACATGTTCAACTCGTCTGATAATAATCTAATTATAATATGTTCAAAACTCAAAAGTCGTATAATTTAATTATAGTACAAATTAGTTTAAACTTAAAAGTCCTAAAATCACTTAGACAATTGGATCAAGTAAGGTGTAATTTTGGTTTGGAGTAATTCTTTTTGAACGAGAAAACGAGTTTTGTTAAATGAACCGCGAACGAGTTCAAACAAAATTTTGAAGATTAAACAAACACGAACACGAACACGAACATGGCCTGAAACTAAAGAAACAAGTTTGAACATATCTATGTTCGGCTTGAACTCGGTTTGTATAAAGCCCTAGTTGCGTTTTCTTGAAGCCAAAATGCCCCAAACCATCTTAATTTACGTATGAGCACCAATTGTGAAGCATGGGCTTTGACTTTCAACTGCATTCAGACATCCTGTTGGCCCTGACCCGCTAAAGAACCACTGGCCCAAGAAATTGGAACTAAGCTTGAGGCACCACATTGTTGCTTACGCCAAGGGGTATAACGAGCTGGGCTGGGTCGAGTAATTGGGCTCGTTATACTAAGCCACAACTCAACAAATGCTCCAAAATCACAAACATGCCGAGGGCAGTCTGATCAATTAATTTGACACACACACACACATACCCTTTTTCTTGTGTAGGTACGAGCGACGAATTCAAAGATAACGATTCGTTCACAATCCGAAGTCTTGACTGTTAACTAATTAATAGTTCTAGTAGACTGCAGAAATGATATTGTTCTTTTGGGAGTCTGGCATTTGTCTAAAAGTGGACATCAAATTTGTTTTACATCCGGTGAATTTATCATTTTCAGATAGTTTTGGATCAAAGACGAGATCGCATTGAAACGTTGTCCTTCACAAGGGTTGCCATTGTCACCAGGATATGTTTTCTTTCTTTGCTTTCAAGAAAGGTTTCCTAGCGTGTTACACATCCATGTCTTCCATTTTTCTCTCCCCCCCCCCCCCCGACTAATTTGGTCAAGATTACTCTGCCTTTAAGTTGCTGTGTAAGTATCTCTTGGCCTTTGTACGTCGGATTGTATCAAAATTAACGACATGGGTCCTGAATCATTAGCACGTGACGATACCATATCCATTCTTTCTGCCATTGGCGACATTTTTAACCTTGGCTTTTCACCCAGGATCTTGCAGATGTATCTCCCTTTTTTGGCTGACAAAAAGTAAAGGAGGAGTGCTGCTTTTTAGGCTCTTTTTTTTTTTTTACCGTAATCATTACATATTCGTTCCTGGCGATAAGTGAAACAATACTGTATCGATCTCCATGGAACATATTTCCTCAAGCTGATCCGAATTTGAACCATTCAACTGATTCTTTACTACCCGGTACTTTGGATTGTTATTGGCAAGAGGTGAAAGTTAAGTCTGAATGGAATGAGAATTCTTAAGAACTTTTCGCTCGTATTCCAATTTCTAAGCCTCAATAAGGCCACTTGCATCTAGGCTGCGCTTTACTGCACATTCTGTGTCTGAAAAAATCTCCTTCAGTCGGTGAACTTCAGTCTTTCATGGTGCTTGCTCACCACCTGCCGTCAGTCGGCAGAAGGAGAAAGAAAAGATAGAAAACTAAGAACAAGAGCGTGTGGTAGGGTAGGGAAGGGTCTTAGGACCCAGGTAGGAACTAGGAATTGAAGAGAGTGGAGAGGTAACAAGGAGGATGGCAAGAAATGCAGAAACCAGTACCAGTGCAACATTTAATTTACCGACCTCTCTCTAACACTTCGTCTCCATAGGAGCCACTTCAATTGTCTATGGGCAGACTCAGATGTCGGCCCTCACTCGCTCGCGCGCGCACGTATATTCCTTCCTCACTCATGATTGCACCTGCCCTCATTATTTTCAGGGTCATCCCCATTATGTTCAGGCAATCAAGATTCATCATCACATATGTAAAGGGCGAGGCCATCATTGTATTGTAGGCCAATTCCTAGGAGTAACCAAGAACTCCTCTCCGTTGCTTCTCTTGTCTCTGACATACACAAACTGTAGATATACAAGGAGCCACAAAAGCTAAATACATCAACTTCATTCACTAACGAAAACTTGCTGTAATGACTTCTCCTTCTTGACTCGATGTAATTGCTTTCATTGCAGTTTGAAATGCTGTTTGTATCCATATTGAAATGACATTTCAAGACTAGTGAATATTAATGGGGGGTCTCTTTCACCGGGGAGAGACCCACATGTCCTCTCTTCCTTTCTATATTTATCTCGTCTCCCTTGCTAATTTCTAATTTTAGCAGATTAAATTGGAACTTTTAACCTTGGTGGTTTTCTTGTCATGGAGCTGTTGAATCTATGTGTTAATAAATTGGGTCAGTGGACCCATTATCTGTACACTAACAGATAATGTGTATTTGTTAGTTTGGATAATTACAGTTATTTAGAGGATATTTATCTCCTAAGTGTTTGAGATAAATATTTATCTCATAGGTGTTTGAGATAAATACATCTTTATTTCCTAAGTGTTTGAGGTAAAGTCTGTCTCTGAATACTATCTCTATATAAAGACTAGAGATATCCCAATAAAATAGGGGTGACAGATAATAAGTCACAAGACAATCCCTCTCTCTATAACACTCTCTCTAGAGCAATCACCAAGCTCTAGGATTTGATTCGTGGACGAAGAACTCGACTCTAGTAGCCATTTTCGTACCTACGAAAAACATCAAGCGTGTTGGAGGTTCGTAACAACAAGGATCCATCGTCAGAATATTCGGAGACTTCGTACGGTATGTTTCCGAACCCACTACGTGTTAAGTGGTAGCGCATTAATTGTTTTATTTTAACATTGGCATCAGAGCATGATTACTTGTTGATTCGCCTTTAACATGCTAGAGTAAATTATGAGCATGTTGCGATTTTTTCCGGATACATGAATGTGACCCATTTTTAAAATTCAAAATTTTTTGAGCATGTTTTTCTGAAAAATAATTATATGGTTTTGTTCTCCTATGGTTGAGGATAAACTACGTAAAATTTCGTGATTTTTGGATGTATGGTTTGTGAGAAATCACGATTTTATTTTTCAAGAAAACTGTGTTTTTTTTTCGAATTTTGGAACTCATATTCGGAGCATGATATACAGTTTTTATCATGATCGGTCGGTACATAATTAATTTATGTCACATAAGCTTTCCAACGATATATGGCACGCATTATTTGGCTTAAAAACGAGAGAGATATGGCATCCCGAAGTTGGCATCGCGCATGATAGCGGCTGAAAATTAGGGTTTTTTAATAAAGGAGACAAGCACGCGCCCCACGCGCCAAGGACGCCGTCATGCTCTCAAGATAAGCCTCCACGCGCGAAGCCCGTTCACCACGCATCACATGTGGTCCCACGCGCCAAGATAAGAGCCCACAGGTGTGTCACGCGCTCACACGCGCCTGCAGACACGCACCCGTGCACCAACCCCCCTACGCGCATGTGCATTACACGCGCCAACCGAAGAGAGCCAGAGGCTGCCCACGCGCATAGCTGTGCGTGGAGGCGCGTGAGGTAATTTTTGGCTGTTTTTTGACCCACCGCCGGCGCGTGGAGCTCTTTCTTGGCTTCTGTAATTTTTCTATAGTGTTAAATTTACCTCAATACCCTCTGTGTGTGTTCAGTTTAATTTTTAAATAATTTTTTCTAGATAAATTAGCTTTAAAATTTTATTTTGATGCACTCAGAATTTTTCTTTAATTCTAGAGGATATATTAGAGTTAAATGTACTGTTTGTCATGTTTTAAGAATTTATCTCTCATTTTTGGGTTATTTGTGAGTAATTTTATGGTCCCAAAAATACGAATAATGCGCAAATATTTATTTTTGCACTTTGTGAGCAGAAATAAATATTATAGAGAGCTATATGACATAGATGAATTATATTTTATTTATTTGCCTTGATTAGTGTTATGGTTTAAATATGTTTTTGCACATATATTTGTTGGGCTTTTGGCAAGCCCACACCTCTTTAAACTCAATTTCAAGGCCTTTACGCCCGTTTTCCTTGGAAGGAGAATGTGGCCTATTCATCCATTTAAATTACCCTTTAACTTGTTATTTGAGCATGCTAGTTTTATGTTAAATGGATGGATACTAGATTGGCATTCTAAAGAAACTTATGTTTATGTGTTTACTCTTATTTTAAGAAAATTCTTTTAAGAATAATGTGTCGTGCGGCATCTCCATTTGTTTTATTGGAGTAGTTTGTAGTAGGATTCTTAAAGATGTTGTATTCTACTATTTCCCTGTATATTTTTATAAAGTCTTGTACAGGGATATAGTTTCGCACGCACATTATTCAAAGTCAGAATTTTCTTAGCATTAGTTATTAGAATGCCAATAGGCCTCAATGGAGTCCTTGCACACTTTATTGTATGGTGCAATTATATTGTTCTAAATTATCATGTGGATGATTTATTACATTGTAACTTATATGATGATGAAATTTATTGCGAAAAATTACTTGGAAAGTATTTTCCTAACTCACATACATGGGAGATGATTACGAGCTTAGCAAATTTTCAATTTCATGATGTGAGGAAGGATTATGTTTTTCATTTGAATTTTTTGAAATAAAAAGAAGGATGTATAATTAATGTCTTTTTCTTTGCACAAACTAATGTAGTGAATAGAATGGCCTCCAAGAATGTCATAGCTGATCTCGTTAAGGGTGAGAAACTTAACGGAGATAATTATGACGTTTGGCACAAAAAGATGAAATTCATGCTACATGAACAAGAGCTCGAGGAGCACTTGACCAAAGAGATGGTCCTGCCCACTGAGGGACAACCCCTAAGAGACCACACTGCCTACCAGAAATAGAATCAGAAAGATCATAGTGCGTGCTACACCTTGTTGAGCAGCTTGCAAAATGATCTAACCGGGCAGTATGATGAACTTCTAACTTGTAAAGCTTTTTGGGATCAGTTCAAGTTCTCTTTTGGTGGAACCTCAACTACGCGGCTTCGTAGCCTTGTGATTAAGTTTGAGGAGTACACAAAAGACCCTAAACATACCATGAGTGAACATCTAAGGATGATGTCCAATATGATTGGTAATCTAAGGGATGTTGGCCATGCGCTCACAGATGAACAGCAAGTCAGAGCTGTCATAAGGTCCCTTCCTGCCTCATGAGCCACTATGAAACAGATATTAACCCACAGTAAAAACATCAAGAACTTTCTGATGTTTCACAGCATGTCATCCTTGAGGACGAGACTTGAGATGCTGACAAGACCCTTACTTATGTCTCCCAAGGGGGATTGCGCAATGCAAATGGTAAGCTCGGAAGACAAAGTAAGAAAGGTAAGAAAGGCGAGGCCAGCACTTCTGCACCGAAGGAAGGAAAAATGAGAAAATGCAAGAGAGGAAAACATGGTTGGAAAAAAGATTTGTCTAAAGTCAAATGCTTCAACTGTCAACAGAAAGGACACTTTGCTCGTGATTGCACTGAGCCGAAGAAGGTACTTTCAGAATCTCTCTCTCAGTTATATGTTTCCTCACATGTGATGGTTGCTCATTCCCAACCTGTGTGGTTTGTGGATACAGGTGCAACAAAACATGTAGCATGTGATCGAGAGGGGTTCGTAGATTATCACCAGATTCCAACGGGCAGCAAACATATCTTCATGGGAAACAATAACTCCGAAGAGGTGCTAGGGGTTGGTTCTTACCAGCTCAAGTTGCGCACTGGGCGCACATTAATTCTTGAGGATGTGCGATATGCACCCACTGTTCGGCTTAATCTACTTTCAGTTACTGCTTTATTAGACAATGGTTTTTCCTTTATTTTTTAAGGGTAATAAGTTGGACATCTTTTTGGATGATGTTTTGTTCGAATATGGTTTTCGCATGGATAGTCTTTTTCAATTGGATTTAATTGATTCTCAGTCTTCTTATTCTTATGTGGTGAATGATAATATTGTGAATGATTCTACCACCTGGCATGCAAGACTGGGCCTCATAGGCCAAGATAGAATGACTCGTTTGGCTAGAAAAGGCTTTTTGGGCCCACTTGCAAGAGTCAATCTACAAACTTGTGAGGCTTGTTTGGCCGATAAAGCATGCAGGAAGCCTTTTGGAAAGGCTGTGAGAGCAACTCAGCCACTTAAGCTAGTTCACTCTGACATATGTAGACCTATGAGTGTAAAGGCACCCCGTGGCGCCTCTTATTTCCTTACACTGATAGATGATTATACGCGATATGGTTACGTGTATCTGATATCTCACCGTTATGAAGCTTTGAATTGTTTCCAACGCTTTGTAGCAGAGGTTGAGAATCAAAAAGAGAAGAGTTTAAAAACTCTTTGCACTGACCGGGGACCCGAATATTTGTCCGATCACTTCAAGAAGTTTTGTGAGGAAAAAGGGATACACAGGTAACTTACTATTCCTAATACTCCACAACAAAATGGTGTTGAGGAAAGAGGGAATAGAACATTGTTAGACATGGTTAGGTTTATGATGCGTAAGCAAACCTCCCAATATCTTTTTGGGGGATGCTCTTTTGACTGCAGCCTATATACTTAATTGAGTGCCTTCACAATCAGTCAAATCCACCCCATATGAGTTTTGGAATGGCCAAAAGCCAAATTTGGATAACTTGCGCCCATGGGGCTCAGCAGGTTATGTTCACAGTACTTCTCATAAGTATGAGAAATTAGGGCCTAGAGCTAAAAAGAGTATCTTCTTGAGGTATTCTGAAAACTCTAAAGGCTATGTGATGTATGGTGAACATCCAAATGGTGGAAAGACTGAAATAGAGTCTCGTGATGTCGATTTTCATAGAGAATAATTTTCCTAGCATGGGAGACGCAAGCAAGAATCTTGACCTCTATGAGTTAGAGGAAGTTGAAGCCACTTTACCATCTCCAAGCGAAGGTGGGGAATTAGTTCATCATCCTGTTGTCGCTGAAGATAGTATAGGTGACCTTCAATCTAGTGGGAGCACACCATCAGGACCATTAGGTCAACAAGATTCTCAACTGCGTAGAGGTGCACGAGAAAGAGTTCCACGTTGTCATTTTGAGATTGACGGTGAAATTCTTATGTGCACTCCAATTGATGAAGATGAGCCCACTTCTGTGGAAAAAGCCTTATCTTCACTTGCTAGTAATGAGTGGATGATTGTAATGAAAGATGAGTTGAGCTCAACGGAGAAGAATCAGGTCTGGGAGTTGGTTGACCTTCCTCTAGGGCGCAAGACTGTTGGAAACAAGTGGGTTTTAAAAGTCAAGCACAAGGCAGATGGGTCAATTGACAAGTATAAGGCACGTCTTGTGGCAAAAAGCTATACCCAACAGCGGGGTGTAGACTATGAAGACACATTCTCCCCAGTGGTGAGATTTGCTTCAATTCACCTGATACTAGCTATTGTCGCCCTGGATTTAGAACTTTTTCATATGTATGTTAAAACTGCATTTCTCAATGGAGAACTAGACTAAGAGATTTATATGGCTCAACCTGAGGGTTTTGAAGTCAAGGGACATGAGCGCAAAGTTTGCCGGCTCAAATGTTCTATATACGGTCTCAAACAATCGTCTAGGAAGTGGTACTTTAGGTTTCATCATGCATTACCTCTATAGTTTTTGAAATAATTGAACAAGACCATTGCGTTTACGTAAAACGATCCAAGAAAAATATTCTGATCCCTTCTTTGTATGTGAATGACATTCTTTTAGCTGGGAATGACATGAGTTCCATTGTGGCCACTAAGCAGTGGCAGTCCTCAACTTTTGAGATGAAGGACATGGGAAAAGCTAATTATGTGCTCGGGGTTAAAATCATATGTGATCTTCCAAAGAGACTTTTCGATTTGTCTCAAGAGACATATATCAAGAAGGTCATTGAACAATTTTGTATGCATAACTCAAAACTCATAGACACTCCAATGGACAAGGCATGTACTTTAAGCACAGACCAATGCCCAAAGAATGATGAGGAAAAGAATCAGATATCCAAAGTGCCTTACGCGACTGCAGTTGGGAGTCTGATGTACGCTATGTTCTGTACGCGTTCAGACATCTACTTTGCCATTGGAATGGTGAGTCGTTATCAGAGTAATCCTGGACCTGCTCATTGGAATGCAATGAAGAGGATTCTTCGATACTTACGTGGAACCGTTGATCTCGTCATGTGCTATCATGGTGGAGACTTAAAATTGAGAGGATACAGCGATGCTGATTGGGGCGCTGATACGGATGAGCGCATATCCACTTCAGGTAGAGCTATCTCTTGGTACAGCAAGAAAAAGTCTTGCATCGCCCTATCCACGATGGAGTCGGAGTATGTTGCTCGTTCAGCAGCAGTCCAGGAAACTATTTGGTTGAGGTCATTCTTACAGGCTCTAGGGGTTACAGCTCATGCAGACCGACAGTGGGAGTGACAAATGAATTCCTGCTTTGTCACTGTGTGAGCCACTTGGATCGAAATATTTTTGATTCGATATGGTACCCTTTTCACCTTAGACTATGTGGTGAAGATGATACTCAATGTCGCTACTTTAGCATGTACCCTTGGATCATGGATGATGCGGTCTCGCGGGGCATGTCTAGGAAAGCGGTTGGGTCTAATTGGAATGACATGAGGGCTTTGGGAAGAAAGTTCAATATTATACCATGTTGTGTGATTCATAGCCCAGACGACTTTGTCGATTTTTGTTTCGATATGAGTCATGAATACATAACATATAAGAGGTTTAACATTGCTCACTATGAGGGATTTAAGAGTGTTTAATCTGGTGTAGTCGAACTATCTGGGGTACATACGAGATTTTTTTTGGAGTGATGTATTGTGTTAGTTTGGTGATAACTTAATACAATACTCCTCAACTGGATATCCTTTCTCATAGGTCGCACGTTCTATTTCCTGTGTGAGGAGATGAGTGGACAAGAGATAAGGAGGGACTACACGATTTATTTGCCCTGTGTGTGGGTAAGTGGGAGCTGTTAATAAATTGGGTCAGTGACCCATTATCTGCCCACTAATAGATAATGTGTATTTGTTAATTTGGATAATTACAGTTATTTAGAGGATATTTATCTCCTAAGTGTTTGAGATAAATACAATATTTATCTCATAGGTGCTTGAGATAAATACATATTTATCTCCTAAGTGTTTGAGGTAAAGTCTGTCTCTAAATACTATCTCTATATAAAGACTAGAGATATCCCAATAAAACAGGGGTGACAGACAATAAGTCACAAGACAATCCCTCTCTCTATAGCACTCTCTCTAGAGTAATCACCAAGCTCTAGAATTTGGTTTGTGGACGAAGAACTCGACTCTAGTAGTCGTTTTCGTACCTACGAAAAATATCAAGCGTGTTGGATATTCGTAACAATAAGGATCCATCATCGGAATATTCGAAGATTTCATACGGTATGTTTTCGAATCCGCTACATGTTACGTGGTAGCGCATTAATTGTTTTATTTCAACACTGTGCTTCTTTCCTTTGGAGAGTTGTCGGTTGATCTCCTTGATGTCCAAGGAGATAATTTGAAGAAAAAGATCATGACATTGCTCTTCACTCGGTATACTTTTGCCTATAGTTTTGGTTGGTGGCGAGCATTTAATGATTGAAAGTGATGTAGCCAGTGAAACGAAGCCGATATGAACCAATTAAGAAAAAGATTCGGTGTGATTCTTTTTTCCACAAAATAGTTCAACTCGGTTTGATTTTTTAGAAATATCAAACCGAATGGAAAGATGAACAATTAAAAGTAAACTTTGACTCAACCCTAGTTACTAGTGTCAACCCAAAATATGATTAAACAGCCAATAGAAACAAGTGAACTAGACCCTAGCTAAACCCTAGTAAGGGGGGTAACACCAAGTATGATATGAAGGGTGCATTTTATCAAATGGGCCAAGGCCCGTCTTTCAGAATCTGTTCTATGTGCCGTAATGTACTTCATAAGCCTAGTTATGAAAACGGATTAAGATTCAGAAACAAATAGAGTAATTCTCTTCAATAATCTTTAAGAAGGTAATTTCAAGTTCCGGGATCATGTATTGTGTCTCCGAGACCGTTCAGTATTGAATTCAATAATAATCTCACATGCGCGGATACAAGAGTCCCCAACCGATATTTTCTGTCCTGAGAGACCACTGCAACCCAAGAGTACATTAAATTAATTATAATAATGTAAATTTAATTAAAATCTTAATAAACATGTACGGTGAAATTTATATTGCCAAGTTGAATGCGGCCGGCATTCTTTAAGACTGTCATTAGCCCTTTGCCTAACGCTAATGGGCACTTGGAGCCAGCCACTGTTGTTTAACTCCGCGATCTATTCTCTTGATTCTATTTAGCATTTCAAAACTTCACCAATCCAAAGTAAAATTAAGTTGACACTGTCATTGGGCCCAAAAAAACAAAAAAATCATATACATCAACGGTGCAACACCCACGTAATATTCTCAACTTTTAGTCATAATTAACATTCAAGTCTTTGTCCAAAATTAGTCTAAGTCGGCTAGTAACTATGTTGTTTTCACATAAATTATTTTTCTCTTTAAAGTGCTTCGGTCTCTTAAGAAAATTGTTTGAAGCAGTTCGTAGACCTGCAAATGAATTAACCAAAAATATAAGGGTCAATTGCACTAGGCAACCCGAAGTTTTCACGCGGTAGTGTGCTGCACCACAAAGTTTTTTTTAGCTATCTGCCACCCAAAATCGTATAAGTGTGGCGCCCAACACCCTCTGTTCAAATTCCGGCCAACAGCCGCACCGGATAAGTAATTTAACTTAAATAAGGGGGCATTTTGGTCAGAAAGATTAAAAAAAAGGTCAATTGCTGTACGCATCTCGAAGTTTTTACACGGTAGCGCGCTGCACCACAAAGTTTTTTTATAGCTATCTGTCACCCCAAATTTTCATAAGTGTGGCACCCAACACACTCCGTCCAAATTCTGGCCAAAAAAAATTAATAAGCTGAACTTAGGAGGGCATTTTTGGAACATCACAGAAACCTTAATCTCTATCAGCCGTTTGTGCCGCCAACCCCCTTGCGCCGACATCTCACGCTGGTGTCCCCCCTCTTCCGACAGCGCCCCTCCCCCTCGTCGGCTACGCCGACCTCGTCCCCTGCCTTCCTTCCTCTTCTCTCCCCCTCGCCCCGCGCCCCTCCTTCGGCATCTCACGCCGGCAGAGTCTCTTCCCACCCCACCCCACGGCTGCAACAGCCTTGCGCCGCTGTCCCTTGCCCCCTCTTTCGCATCTTAGGCCGATCCCGCACTCTCCGCCGGCAGTCCCTCCCTCGTTGGTGACGTTGACCCCCCAACCAGTCCCTCCCCCATCACGGAGTAATGCATATCAACAGCCAAGAATTCGCGCCTGCAACAGCCTCACTCTCCGTCGGCAATGTCCCTCCCCCTGTAGGCGATGCCGAGCCCTTCTCTTCCTTCCTCTTCTCTCCCCCGCCCTCCACAGTAGCAACAGCCTCGCGCCGCCGCCTAATAAACCCATTGCAATCTTCCCTCCCTTTTTTTAATCTTTTTGACCAAAATGCCCCATTGTTTAAGTTAAATTACTTATCCGGTGAGGCTGTTGGCCGGCATTTGGACGGAGGGTGTTGGGTGCCACACTTATGAAAATTTGGGGTGACAGATAGCTAAAAAAAACTTTGTGATGCAGCGCGCTACCGCGTAAAAACTTCGGGGTGCCTAGTGCTATTGACCCAATTTAGAGATTAGGGTTTCTGTAATGTTCCAAAAATGCCTTCCTAAATTCAGCTTATTAATATTTTTTTTTGCCGGAAATTGGACGGAGGGTGTTGGGCGCCACAATTATGCAATTTTGGGGTGGCAGATAGCTAAAAAAAACTTTGTGGTACAGCACGCTATCAAGTGAAAACTTCGGGGTGCCTAGTATAATTGACCCAAACTATAACCTGCCAAGTTTGGCACATAGAGATGATAAGCCAAAACTACTCTCTATTCCATGCTTCATTTAATTATGCATTTCTATGTTTCAATGGAAACAATATTATCTTTTTGCAGTTATGTTGTCCCATCTTTTTTTCAGTGCTCATATCTGAGCACTATAAATTGGCCTTCTTAGGGTGACCACCAAATCACCCCTTCTCTCTCCATCCCTTTCTCTCTATCTCTCCCCATCTCTCTTTCTCTGTCCGAGTGTTCTGTGTGAGAGCGACAGTTTGTTCCAAGTCCAAACGACTGATCACATAAACAACCATGGCCATGGTGGTGTGGTTGGCTCTATTACTTGTATGCCTGAATTTGTTCCTCAGAGTGGCCTATCTAACCATCTCATCTTACTGGCTGACACCCAGACGCATCAAGAAAATCATGGAGAAGCAAGGAGTGCGTGGCCCTAAATCCCGGTTTCTAGTTGGCAACATCTTGGACATGGCTTCTCTTGTAACCAAATCTACCTCCGAGGACATGGACTACATCAACCACGACATCGTGGGCCGCCTTTTGCCCCATCTAGTCGCCTGGTCTAAATTGTACGGTGAGACTGCGCACATCAACCCTCCTCATAATCTGCGCTTAGAAGAAAAGGGTTCGCTTTACGTGCTTGTACTCTTGCATTAATCTCATTCTGTGTATGCAGGGAAGAGATTTATTTTTTGGAATGGTACCGAGCCACGAATGTGCCTAACAGAGACTGAACTAATCAAGGAGCTATTACTTAAACACAGTACCATATCTGGAAAGTCATGGCTGCAACAACAAGGATCAAAGCATTTCATAGGACGGGGTTTACTGATGGCCAACGGTAATGATTGGTACCACCAGCGTCACATCGTTGCACCGGCCTTCATGGGAGACAAACTTAAGGTATTCATTCATACGGGCAATGCCCTGTCCCTAGCTTTTGTCCTATCTTTTTTTATGTGCAAGATGTCACATAAAGGGTTGGTTCAATTTGGTCATCTCTCTAGAGCTACGCGGGGTACATGGTGGACTGCACTAAGGAGATGCTCGAATCACTACAAAATGCAGTCGTGTCGGGGAAAACCGAGTTTGAGATTGGCGAGTACATGAGTCGCCTCACAGCAGATATCATTTCTCGAACCGAGTTTGATACTAACTGCGATAAGGGAAAGCAGATATTCCATTTACTAACAGTTCTCCAACATCTTTGTGCACAAGCTAGCCGGCACTTATGCCTTCCAGGAAGCCGGTATGTCACTACCATCCTTGGACTGGACTTTTTGATTCTCTCTTCCTTTGATCAAGAAAAATGCCTTTCCCCTTTTACGTGGACGAGATTCTGATTTTAGAGATTCCATTTTCCTTTCAAGCTCCGCCACTGTTTCCGTGTTCTTTATACCAGCAGAACTGTCAGGGTATTTTCCTTTACTGCTGGTGCAACGTGCACCTGTTCTTGTGTCTTAGTACTGCTGCAGGCAGCAGGTCTTTATTTTTGTCCATGACTGTCAGCTTGTAATAACCTGCAAGGAAAAATATACAGTTGGTGCACGACCCTATTCCCGAGTAATTTAGTTTATTGACTCTATTTCCAATATACAGAAAAAATATTAATTCAGTAATAGTTGACATGTCGCAGGTTTTTTCCTAGTAAATACAATAGAGATATAAAATCGCTGAAGATGGAAGTAGAGAGGCTACTAATGGAAATAATTCGGAGCAGAAAGGATTGTGTGGAGGTGGGACGAAGCAGTTCGTATGGAAATGATTTACTTGGGATGCTGCTCAATGAGATGCAGAAGAAAAGAGGCTCAGGATTTGGCTTAAATTTGCAGCTGATCATGGATGAATGCAAGACCTTCTTTTTTGCTGGACATGAGACCACTGCTCTCCTACTCACATGGACTGTCATGCTCCTCGCAAGCAATCCCTCTTGGCAAGACAAGGTTCGCGATGAGGTGAATCGGGCCTGCAATGGCGCTGCGCCCTCTGTTGATCATCTCTCAAAGCTCACCTTGGTAACAAATAGTTCCTCTCTGTTCTATATTTCTTTTCTTTTCCTTTGGGAGGGTTGGAGAACGTGGGTGGGCGTGCAAGCTGGCCTGAGATATCATACATGCCCGAGTCTCTTATAATTCTATGCCTCAAAGTAGTGTCTGACAATTAATAATTTCACATGATAATCAGTACACCCTTTAATTAACTTTGGAAGGAAGGCGGTCAACAAAAAAAAGTGCTGAGTAAGCCGAGGTTTTCCACGAGACGTACGGTTTGTTTTTCAAAAAAATTAGACGACAAAAGTAAGGTAGCAAAAAAAAGGAAAAAGGGAGTTGTTGGAATATTCTTAATTAAATAGTATTTATTTTCTTAAAAAAAAGTTTCTAATCCGTGGATCGTACTCCTATCACGGCTGGCAATGAGCCAAAGTCTTTATATTCTCCGAAGTTTTTGTTTCAGTTTGTTAGGTTAATGAGTCCGGAGTACATGTTAAGCTCTTAAGACATAAACAAATGGACTTCAGCACAACAACAGTCCACTGGGAACTATATTATGGCCTATATGTAGGTTTATGGATTACGACTAGCCGCCTCTGCATGGCCGGTTCTTGCGAGTGGTCTAATTTGTCCTGACGGTGGTTCTTCCATTGCCAAATAGACAAATCTGAGTAGAATAAGAAATTGTGGTAACAGTGGCCTAGCGCTGGCTGGTAATGAATACACATCAGAATCAATGGATGCATGTCAGCAGTCAATAGGCCATATGGCACTCTAAATTTCCTTGGGAGTAGTTCAAAATTGCACGTACATACCCCATTGGAGGCTATTTTCACGGCTTCACATGTTTCTCCGCATCTCATTCTATTACTATATAAGTTTAGTGTCTTTTCAATAATTCGCTTTTCCATGATAGATATATGAAAACATATAGGATATATATGAACTTACGACTTTTTCTTAAAAATATAGGGGATGAACTTCAACTTTTTTCTTCAAAATTTTGTGCGGCAGCTGCATACGCGTTGTATTATTTTCATTTCTTCGGAAGTACAGCGCAAGTAACGCAAGTATTGTTCCATTTTGTATTTGCAGTTAAACATGGTCATCAATGAATCACTTAGGCTATACCCGCCAGCTTCTGTGCTCCCTCGGATGGCATTCGAGGATTACAAACTTGGTGACCTCCACATTCCAAAGGGATTATCAATATGGATCCCAGTCCTTGCCATACATCACAATGAAGAAATATGGGGCAAAGATGTTAACGAGTTCAACCCGGACCGCTTTGCCTCCAAATCGTCTGCCTCAGGCCGGCATTTCATCCCTTTTGCTGCGGGTCCGCGGAATTGTGTTGGCCAAGCTTTTGCCATGATGGAAGCCAAAATCATCTTAGCCATGTTAATCTCGCGGTTTAGCTTTATAATCTCAGATAACTACCGGCATGCGCCCGTTATCGTTCTCACGATAAAACCTAAGTATGGAGTTCAAATATGTTTGAAGCCCTTGAGTCCGTGAGAGAGGTGATGGTTGAGAAATCAAGAGTTTTTTTTCGTTACTTCTCTTTGACCAGTTTTGATGTCAAGGCAAATTTCTTTACTTCAGAGCGAAGTACGTATAGTGTCAGTGAGAGCGGTACAACTATGTACTAAAATTATTTGCTATGACATTAAGAAAGATGCTCTAACACTGGTGCTTCTCTTGTTTGGTTTTGTTTTGGCGAGGAATGTTAGCGAGATTGAGCTTAATATAAGATTATTGCTTATTTTTGTTTTTTTATTTCTTTTACCTTGTAATGAGAAGAGATAGAGATTGAATGCAGCTTGTAAGGAGTAAACCAAAGATTATATAATAATAAAAGTGAAAAGGCAGAGGCTGCTGCGATTTTGCTTTTGGGTACAAAAGGTGGTTTAAAGATGAGAATCAGAAGTAAAACAAATGAGGGAATGATTAAGTTGAGGTCTCCTTTGGATAAGCCTGAAATGCTTTAACAAATGTTAGAGAAATCACAAGACAAAGTGATGGGTGAAAAGGTTTTCTTCTTTTCCTTTGATGCTCCATCACAATTACAATGATGGCTTCGTATATTCCTTCTTACTTTTGCCAGACTCGTTTAATATAACCAAGTGCTCAGCTTTCAACTCATTCCCATTTCTCTCTTTTCTTTTTCATCAAATGATCACTTTGCAGCCACCCCATCATCTGCTTACACCAGTTCGGAATCTTGAATCTGCTTCTCCCACTGCACATTTCTCCACTGTCTTCCTCAGTGTGTACGAGAAATTCCTGCGCCATAGTCACTGTTGCAACGTGCGCGGATCTCTAATCCCTAGAAGAGTAGGCTCCTCAATCATGACTATCAATGTCACGCAATACGGACTGTACCAACTGTATCGTTAATGCATGCGCACGTGAACTCGACTAAGAAAATTACTCATAACTTAATATTAGACACGACGGAAGCTCTATTCTTAGCGTTGTTCTGTTAAACCTTTTCCAACACTTAGGTGCACGATTATCAGTTCAATAGAGCGCGCTAGCGCTCCATCTCTCACGCTTCCTAAGTAACGATCGAAAGAAAGGACTGATCAAACTTCCTAGGAAGTTGATCTTCCTTCTTCGCGTCGAGAATATGATTTACGTGTGCCTGTCCTCACGAACTGCACCACCATGCATTCTGCTCCAGCCTGTGATACATTGAACTAGATGAGCCAAGACAAAAATGACCCGCAAGCTAAAACAAAAGTTAAGCAAAGAAGCTAGCACGGATTAAGCTTAATTAATCACACGAGGGACAGAAGCCGATCCACTGGTACTCTTTGTGTTGGACAGATCGAGTCATGGCGACAAGAAGAATCTTCGAATATGAAAGATTATATTGGGTAGTTCTATGTCATCCATCGTCCATCATATTCCAAACAAAAAGAACGGGCACCAAAGGGTCTAGGTACACGTATAGGGTGTACTCTCAATTACATTTATATTACCATTTAGCCATAAAAGAATGGCAATTGGGTTTTGATTAGCCTCTCATGTCTCTATACCCCCAGAATAGGAGCCTTCCTATACCTTGCTTGTACATTGGAATATTTATGTGGGAAAGGTGCTTTGTTTGGTTCCATGGCAATGCTCGACCATGTCGCAGAAAAATAGCTATAATCTTTTATGTTTTTATAATCAAAGGTCTTGTTAACTGTTTCAGCGACAATTGTCAGCCGCATATTTTAAGCGTCGGTAAGTAAAAATATTATATGGTTATTTATTATCAGTATATTGGGGGGTTATATTTATTTTACTATGATCAGGATAACAGTCAATTTTTTTTTCAAAATTTAAATGAAAAAAGGTGCATGAAGAAACCAGTTTCGAATTCACAATTGTCAGCTGCATATTTTTAACTTCAATACTTAAAAGTAAAAATATTCTATGATTATTATCCTACGATCATACAATCAGGATAAGAGTCAACTTTTTGTCAAAAATTAAATAAAAAAATGCGCATGAAGAAAGCTGCTTCCAATTGACAAGTGATGTGATTATGGGAGTGAATAGATTCTACAAAAACACAAGGGAATTCTTTTAGGAAAAATTGCGTAAAATATCCCTGTGATTTGGGGTCATTGTAAAAAGATCCCTCTTGTTACAAAAATTACAAAAAGGCACCTAAGGTTGCAAAAGTCTTGCAACCGTAAAAAAAATCGTTAAAACTAACGGCGTGTGATATTCACGCTCTTGAAGAGCGCGTTTGGTAGAAATTAACTTAACAAATGACCAAAATGCCCTCTCTATCTTCTTCTTCCCAAATCCAAAGCCCTAAATCCCACCACCGCCTCAGTCCGATCGCCACCGCTGTCGCCATCTTCTCTGCCAAATCGCCGCAGCCCCCTCAAGCCCAAAACCTAGCCTCCACCCTCATCAGGCCCCTAGTGCCCCACAGATCCCTATCCACCACCACCTCCCAATGTTTGCCACCACCCAGCCGTGAACACCCACCATGACCCTGTGCCGTCGTCGTCACTAGCCCTTCATCAACCCAAGGCAACTGCGCCGCCACCCCCCACTGCAAATAAGTACATCGTCGCCACCCACCGAGAACCGTGCATCGCTAGATCCGTCATCACCCACCATGATCTTGTGTCACCGTCGCAGCTAGCCCTTCATCAACCCAAGCCAACTGCGCCGTCGCAACCCACTACGAACCGTGCACCGCCCCCACCGGTGCCAAGTGCATCGCCCCCACCAATACCTTTCACCCACCGCGAACTCCACGTCACCAACCACAAGCCCATTGCACCGCCTCCACCATCTCGATTCACAAACCACAAGCCTAGATCTACAATTCAAAAAACAAACCTAGATCTACAAAACCACAAGCCAGCCATCAACCCCATCCACAAGCGCCGGGAACCTAGATCGACTGCCACTGCAGGAAGCTCGCCAGGCAGCCGTGCTCTGCCACCGATTTAGGGTTTGTTTTTAGGGTTTTTTCTTTAACCAAATGGTAATTACAATATATATGGAGGGTAATTTAGACATTTTAATTATTCTGTTACGGGAATCGACAGTTGTAAGACTTTTGCAACCTTGAGTGCTTTTTTGCAATTTTTGTAACTCGAGGGATTTTTTTACAACAACCCCAAATCACAGAGATATTTTACGCAATTTTTCCATTCTTTTATTATCTTCTCATTTTATCCACAGTAACATCACATGCTATTGTTTAACAAGGCTCGCAGACTTTTGCCTCCTTAACAATGCAAAACTCAAAAAACATGATGTAACTAGTTGTGCCAACGACACCAGATGCACTTTTCTATGGTACTGATGCTCCGAATTACATACCAAGTAGGAGATGTCAAAGTTATTAGTTTGCTTTGCTTTGCTTTGTTACACTACCTAGTAGAGTCGACACTATAATACTAAACTTTTCTAAGGGTTATAAAGTTATTACTTATCAGGTTTGTTAATAATAAAGTCTATTTATGCAAGTTTTATGCATGGATAATTCAACAAGAAGAAGATCAAATAAGTGCTTTCTTAAAATAGATTTTGGGCTTATTCACAAAGAATTGCGTATTACTCTAACTAAGCCAAATAAAAAAAATCGATATATTTATGAACTAGCTTGAGTTGAGCCTCAAATCTCGATGTGGATAAAAATGCGCTATAAGTTAGCACATGCCATGTGTTTTCCACAATAGTAACATATGACTAGATATAGACCTTCCATTATATCCTAAATAAGAAAATGGGCTCTAACCCTATTGATGTGGACCGGATTCTACAATTATATTTGACAATTGTCACTAAGTTAGTCTAATCCTGTCAAAATTAGTTATTACTTCCTCTATAAAGGTCTCTACGAGGTCTAGGCAACATTAAGGTTTTCTTTGACACAAACATAGCAACTATAGGGAGAATTTTCGAATTATAGTAATTTGTAATTGATGCATGATTGAATGGCATGGAGACCTAGTAAAGTAAGAAATTTTCTAAATGCAAAAAAAAAAAAAATTAATAACGTTACCTAATATACGTAGTGCATTGCCTATGCTTATTTCCCACTGATAAATAAAATCATGCAACAAAGTTGATTCCACGAAAAACGACAATCATCGGAGAATATTGATCTACGGCCTTTAACATTTCTATCAACTACCCCCAACCCTCGAATTGAGGAAGATTCTGTCCATTAAGCAGTCAACTGGATGATGCCATTATACGGGAGGGAGGTTTAGATGAAGTTTTTTATTTTTTATTTTTAAGCTGAACATGAGAATGAGACGAAGTTGAAATGATGTTTAGTTGTTTACATAGAGAGTCAAAGCTATTCTTTTCCATTTTACAAGATTGACTTTCTACGGATGCCTTAATGACCGCTAATGGACCGTAAAAAACAATATAATTTCCTATGGTAAAGACGCAAGTCACTGATTCATTGAGGTGAAGAGAAGTGTTTGCTTGTAAATACGCTCGGGCACGTGTCATCACGTAAAAATTGATATGTTATGGTGTGCTGGCATGTTAGGTCCTCAGAGAACGGTTTGGCATTTGGGAGTGTTAATAAATTGGGTCAGTAGATCCATTATCCGCTCACTAACAGATAATGTGTATTTGTTAGTTTGGATAAATACAGTTATTTAGAGAATATTTTTCTCTTAAGTATTTGAGATAAATACAATTTTTATCTCCTAAGAGTTGGAGGTAAAGTCAGTCTCTAATTGTATCTCTATATAAAAGTTAGAGATATCCCAATAAATCAGAAGTCAATAGTAATAATCATCTCTCTATAGCACTCTCTCTAGAGCAATCATCAAGCTCTAGGATTTGGTTCGTGGACGAAGAACTCGACTCTAGTAGCCGTTTTCGTACCTGCGAAAAAGATCAAGCGTGTTGGAGGCTCGTAACAACAAGGATCCTACGTCGGAATATTCGGAGACTTCGTACGGTATGTTTCCGAACCCACTACGTGTTACGTGGTAGCGCAATAATTGTTGTAATCGTTTCAACATTGGTATCAGAGCATGATTACTTGTTGATTCGCCTTTAACATGCTAGATTAAATTATGTGCATGTTACGATTTTTTTCGAATACATGATCGAGACCCATTACAAAATTTTGAAATTTATTGAGCATGTTTTCTGAAAAATAATTATATAGTTTTGTTCTCCTATGGTTGAGGATGAACTCCATAAAATTTCATGATTATTGGATGCATGATTTGTGAGAAATCACGATTTTATTTTTCAAGAAAACTGTGATTTTTTCGAGTTTTGGGACTCAAATTCGGAGCATGATATTCAGTTTTATCATGATCGTTTGGTACATAATTAATCTATGTCGCATAAGCTTTCCAACGATATATCGTATGCATTATTTGGCTTAAAAACGAGAGAGATATGGCATTCGGAAGTTGGCATTGTGGCATGGCGGCGGCTGGAGAATTAGGGTTTTTAAAGAAGAAGATGAACAGTGCACGCCACGCGCGTCACGCGCTAAAGCCGAGCCACAGCCGTGCCCACCCGCCATGGACGCGCGCCACACACGAAGGCAGCTACACATGACATACGCGCGCCAATCCACGCCGCCAAGCGCTTCCACGCGCCAGCCGTGGCTGCTACCACGCGCCGCACGCGCCAAACCGAGCTGATTCCACGCGCTCCCACCCGCACGCGTGTAACTCACGCGCCTGTTCAAAAAAAAATTCCAAACGCTGCCCCACGCACAAGGTGGCGCATGGAGGCGCGTGAGGTATTTTCCGTGGAGTTTTTTGATCCACCACCGGCGCGTGGAGCTCTTTCTTGGCTTCTGTAATTTTCTATGGTATTAAATTTACCTCAATATCCCCTGTGTGTATTTTGTTTAATTTTTAAAAGACTTTTTCTATTGAAATTAGCTTTAAAATTTTGTTTTGTACACACATAATTTTTTCTTTAATTGCAGAGGGTATATTAGGGATAAATTTACTGTTTGCCAATTTTAAGAATTTATCTCTCATTTTTTGGCCATTTGGAAATATTTTTTGTGGTACTTATGTGTTCTCAAAAATACGAATAATGCGTAAATATTAATTTTTGCACTTTGTGAGCAGAAATAAATATTATGGAGAGCTATATGACATAAATGAATTATGTTTTATTTATTTGTCTTGATTAGTGTTATGGTTTAAATATGTTTTTTGTTGATATATTTGTTGAGCTTTTGGTAAGTCCACACCTCTTTAAACTCAATTTCAAGGCATTTATGCCCATTTTCCTTGGAAGGAGAATGTGACATATTCATCCATTTAAATTACCCTTTAACTTATTATTTGAGCATGCTAGTTTTAGGTTAAATGAATGGATACTAGATTGGCATTCTAAAGAAACTTATGTTTATGTGTTTACTCTTGTTTTAAGAAAATTCTTTTGAGAATAATGTGATGTGCGGCATCTCCATTTGTTTTATTGGAGTAGTTTGTAGTAGGATTCTCAAAGATGTTGTATTCTACTATTTTCCTGTATATTTCTAGAAAGCCTTGTACGGGGATGTAATTTCGCACGCACATTATTCAAGTCAGAATTTTCTTAGCATAAGTTATTAGAATGCCAATGGGGCTCAGTTGAGTCCTTGCACACTTTATTGTATGGTGCAATTTTATATTGTTCTAAATTATCATGTGGATGATTTATTATATTGTGGCTTATATAATGATGAAATTTATTGCGAAAAATTACTTAAAAAATATTTTTCCAACTCACATACATGGGAGATGATTACGAGCTTAGCAAATTTTTGATTTCATGATGTGAGGAAGGATTATGTTTTTCATTTGAATTTTTTGAAATAAATAGAAGGATGTATAATTAATGTCTTTTCCTTGCGCAATCTAATGTAGTGAATATAATGGCCACCAAGAATGTCATAGCTGATCTCGTTAAGGGTGAGAAACTTAACGGAGATAATTATGACGTTTGGCACAAAAAGATGAAATTCATGCTAAACGAACAAGAGCTCGAGGAGCACTTGACCAAGGAGATGGTCGCGCCAACTGAGGCGCAACCCCTAAGAGACCACACTGCCTACCAGAAATGGAATCAGAAAGATCGTAGTGCGCGCTACACCTTGTTGAGCAGCTTGCAAAATGATCTAATAGGGCAGTATGATGAACTTCCAACTTGCAAAGCTTTATGGGAGCAGCTCAAGTTCTCTTTTGGTGGAACCTCAACTACGCGGCTTCGTAGCCTTGTGATTAAGTTTGAGGAGTACACAAAAGACCCTAAACATACCATGAGTGAACATCTAAGGATGATGTCCAATATGATTGGTAAGCTGAGGGATGCTGGCCATGCGCTCACAGATGAGCAGCAAGTCAGAGCTGTCATAAGGTCCCTTCCTGCCTCATGGGCCAATATGAAACAGATATTGACTCACAGTGAAAACATCAAGAACTTTTTTGATGTTTCACAGCATGTCATCCTTGAGGACGAGACTCGAGATGCTGACAAGACCCTTGCTTATGTCGCCCAAGGGGGATCGTGCAATGCAAATGGCAAGCGCGGAAGACAAAGTAAGAAAGGCGAGGCTAGCACTTCTGCGCCAAAGGAAGGAAAAATGAAGAAACGCAAGAGAGGAAAACGTGGTGGGAAAAGGATCTGTCTAAAGTTAAATGCTTCAACTGTCAACAGAAAGGACACTTCGCTCGTGATTGCACTGAGCCGAAGAAGGTACTTTCAGAATCTCTCTCTCAGTTATATGTTTCCTCACATGTGATGGTTGCTCATTCCCAACCTGTGTGGTTTGTGGATACAGGTGCAACAAAACATGTAGCACGTGATCAAGAGGGGTTCGTAGATTATCACCGGATTCCAGCGGGTAGCAAACATATCTTCATGGGAAACAATAGCTCCGAAGAGGTGCTAGGGGTTGGTTCTTACCAGCTCAAGTTGCGCATTGGGCGCACATTGATTCTTGAGGATGTGCGATATGCACCCACTGTTCGGCTTAATCTACTTTCAGTTACTGCTTTATTAGACAATGGTTTTTCCTTTATTTTAAGGGTAATAAGTTGGACATCTTTTTGGATGATGTTTTGTTCGGACATGGTTTTTGCATGGATAGTCTTTTTCAATTGGATTTAAATGATTCTCAGTCCTCTTATTCTTATGTTGTGAATGATAATATTGTGAATGATTTTACCACCTGGCATGCAAGACTGGGCCACATAGGCCAAGATAGAATGACTCGTTTGGCTAGAGAAGGCCTTTTGGGCCCACTCGCAAGAGTCAATCTACAAACTTGTGAGGCTTGTTTGGCCGGTAAAGCATGCAGGAAGCCTTTTGGAAAGGCTGTGAGAGCAACTCAACCACTTGAGCTAGTTCACTCTGACATATGTGGACCTATGAGTGTAAAGGCACGCCATGGCGCCTCTTATTTCCTTACACTGATAGACGATTATACGCGATATGGTTATGTGTATCTGATATCTCACCGCTATGAAGCTTTGGACTGTTTCAAACGCTTTGTAGCTGAGGTTGAGAATCAGAAAGAGAAGAATTTAAAAACTCTTCGCACTGACCGAGGACGAGAATATTTGTCAGATCACTTCAAGAAGTTTTGTGAGGAAAAAGGGATACGCATGCAACTTACTATTCTTAATACTCCACAACAAAATGGTGTTGCGGAAAGAAGGAATAGAACATTGTTAGATATGGTTAGGTCTATGATGGCGCAAGCAAACCTTTCAATATCTTTTTGGGAGGATGCTCTTTTGACTGCAGCCTATATACTTAATCGAGTGCCTTCACAATCAGTCAAATCCACCCCATATGAGCTTTGGAATGGCCAAAAGCCAAATTTGGATAACTTGCGCCCATGGGGCTCAGCAGGTTATGTTCACAGTACTTCTCATAAGTATGGGAAACTAGGGCCTAGAGCTAAAAAGAGTATCTTCTTGAGGTATTCTGAAAACTCTAAAGGCTATGTGATGTATGGTGAACATCCAAATGGTGGAAAGACTGAAATAGAGTCTCGTGATGTCGATTTCATAGAGAATGATTTTCCTAGCATTGGAGACGCAAGTAAGAATCTTGACCTCTATGAGTTAGAGGAAGTTGAAGCCACTTTACCATCTCCAAGCGAAGGTGGGGATTAGTTCCTCATCTTGTTGTCGCTGAAGATAGTATAAGTGATCTTCAACCTAGTGGGAGCATCCTAGACAGTGGGAGCACACCATCAGGACCATCAGGTCAACAAGATTCTCAACTGCGTAGAGGTGCACGAGGAAGAGTTCCACGTCGTCGTTTTGAGATTGACGGTGAAATTCTTATGTGCACTCCAACTGATGAAGATGAGCCCACTTCTATGGAAGAAGCCTTATCTTTACCTGCTAGTAATGAGTGGATGGCTGCAATGAAAGATGAGTTGAGCTCAATGGAGAAGAATCAGGTCTGGGAGTTGGTTGACCTTCCGCCAGGGCGCAAGACTGTTGGAAACAAGTGGGTTTTAAAAGTCAAGCGCAAGGCAGACGGGTCAATTGACAAGTATAAGGCACGTCTTGTGGCGAAAGGCTATACCCAACTGCGGGGTGTGGACTATGAAGACACTTTCTCCCCAGTGGTGAGATTTGCTTCAATTCGCCTGATCCTAGCTATTGTCGCCCAGCAGGATTTAGAACTTTTTCATATGGATGTTAAGACTGCGTTTCTCAATGGAGAACTAGACGAAGAGATTTATATGGCTCAACCTGAGGGTTTTGAAGTCAAGGGACATGAGCGCAAAGTTTGCCGGCTCAAACGTTCTATATATGGTCTCAAACAATCGTCTAGGCAGTGGTACTTTAGGTTTCATCATGCCATTACCTCTATAGGTTTTGAAATGATTGAACAAGACCATTGCGTTTACGTAAAACGATCCAAGAAAAATATTCTGATCCTTTCTTTGTATGTGGATGACATTCTTTTAGCTGGGAATGACATGAGTTCCATTGTCGCCACTAAGCAGTGGTTGTCCTCAACTTTTGAGATGAAGGACATGGGAGAAGCTAATTATGTGCTCGGGGTTAAAATCATACGTGATCGTCCAAAGAGACTTCTCGGTTTGTCTCAAGAGACATATATCAAGAAGGTCATTGAACGATTCCGTATGCATAACTCAAAACCCATAGACACTCCAATGGACAAGGCGTGTACTTTAACAACAGACCAATGCCCAAAGAATGATGAGGAAAAGAATCGGATGTCCAAAGTGCCTTACGCGGCTGCAGTTAGGAGTCTGATGTACGCTATGTTGTGTACGCGTCCAGACATCTGCTTTGCCGTTGGAATGGTGAGTCGTTATCAGAGTAATCCTGGACCCGCTCATTGGAATGCGGTGAAGAGGATTCTTCGATACTTACGTGGAACCGCTGATCTCGTCCTGTGTTATCATGGTGGAGACTTGAGACTGAGAGGATACAGCGATGCTGATTGGGGCGCTGATAGAGATGAGCGCATATCCACTTCAGGTGGAGCTATCTCTTGGTACAGCAAGAAAGTCTTGCATCGCCCTATCCACGATAGAGTCGGAGTATGTTGCTTGTTCAGCAGCAGTCCAGGAAACTGTTTGGTTGAGGTCATTCTTACAGGCTCTAGGGGTTACAGCTCATGCAGATGAGTCTGTCACTGTTCACTGTGACAATACAGCTGCCCTAGATTTTGTAAAGGACCCCAAATATCATGGGAAGGCCAAACACATAGGCCTTCGTTATCACTTCATTAGAACTTTAGTTGCGCAAGGAGAGGTGACCATGAAACATATACCTACTGGCAGAATGGTGGCTGATCCTTTGACCAAGCCTATTGCTAGAGATGTTTTCCTTTCTCACATTAGGAGTATGGGACTACGTAGGTTTTGATATGTTTATGGCATCTTATGTACTTGACATTATTTATTACATTAAATTTTCATTCCTTGATTTGAGTTTATTTTGGAATGAATGGATAATCTTTGTGATTACATATACATCCTTATTGAGAGTGTCACCAGGCTCGAATTGACCCACTCACACGGGTAATTCACCTTGGCGCTAAGATAGCGAGCAAGATGAGACATAATTGTCTTAAGCGCCAAGTGGGCGAATAAGATGATACAGCTTATAAAGCAAACATGTCGCCTTAGTTGGAGCTAAGATGAGACCTAATAAAGTTAGGTCGATCATAGAGTATCTCCACAACTCTATGTAGCCTGTTTACAGCCGAATGTGAGATTTCAGGCAGGCACTATGAGAGTGACTGGGCTGAAAAACTCAGGTTAGGCGCTTGTACAGCGACTAGACTTAGATTCGTATGGCGTATTTTATTATACATTTATGTGACACGCCCTTGCGGGTTACGCCATAGCATGCAAATCATACTGCATGTGCTAAATGCAGACCGACAGTGGGAGTGACGAATGAATCCCTGCTTCGTCACTGTGTGAGCCACTTGGATCAAAATTTTTGATCCTATATGGTACCCTTTTCACCTTAGACTATGTCATGAAGAGGATACTCAATGTCGCTACTTTAGCATGTACCCTTGGATCATGGATGATGCGGTCTCGCGGGGCATGTCTAGGAAAGCGGTTGGGTCTAATTGGAATGACATGAGGGCTTTGGGAAGAAAGTTCAATATTACATCATGTTGTGTGATTCATAGCCCGGGCGACTTTGTCGATTTTCGTTTCGATATGAGTCATGAATACATAACATATGAGAGGTTTAACACTGCTCATTATGAGGGATTTGAGAGTGTTTAATCTGGTGTAGTTGAACTATCTGGGGTACATACGAGATTTTTTGGAGTGATGTATTGTGTTAGTTTGGTGATAACTTAATACAATACTCCTCAACTGGACATCCTTTCTCGTAGGTCGCACGTTCCATTTCCTGTATGAGGAGATGAGTGGACGAGAGATAAAGAGGGACTGTACGATTTATTTGCCCTGTGTGTGGGCGAGTGGGAGCTGTTAATAAATTGGGTCAGTGGACCCATTATCCGCCCACTAACAGATAATGTGTATTTGTTAGTTTGGATAATTACAGTTATTTAGAGGATATTTATCTCTTAAGTGTTTGAGATAAATACAATCTTTATCTCCTAAGAGTTGGAGGTAAAGTCAGTCTCTAATTGTATCTCTATATAAAGGCTAGAGATATCCCAATAAATCAGAAGTCAATAGTAATAACCCTCTCTCTATAGCACTCTCTCTAGAGCAATCACCAAGCTCTAGGATTTGGTTCGTGGACGAAGAACTCGACTCTAGTAGCCGTTTTCGTACCTGCGAAAAAGATCAAGCGTGTTGGAGGCTCGTAACAACAAGGATCCTACGTCGGAATATTTGGAGACTTCGTACGGTATGTTTTCGAACCCATTACGTGTTACATGGTAGCGCAATAATTGTTGTAATCATTTCAACATGGAGAGTGTGCTTGTTCTGACTTTTTCAAACTATTTATGAAGGGGCCTAAATTTTTTAACTTTTTTGGTGCTATACATGTTACCGCAACTGTTACCTATATACTCATACTCCTAGTCAACCAAGTAAGAGAGGCAGTTTACCTTCATAGTGTTTGTGGTGAATAGCTTTTGCAAAAACTAAGATATTTTGGGTGTACAACGCACTAATCCAAGATTGAATACACGTTGGAGATTGTTTGAGTGAGTCAAAGAGTTGATTTGATTCTCATAAGATAAGTCTATTTTCTAAAGGTAAATGAAGGTTGTGCTAACGTAAACTATGAGCTAATTTTTGTTCGGTGCTATATAAGATTAATTAAGATAATATTTATGGCTTTTATAAGTAAGTATAATCATTTAGCCTCGTGAAACTCAATCTAGAGATGACACGTGTCCAAGCATGCATGTTTCTGCTCACATTAAGCTTTTCTTATTGATCTAATATTCCCTGCATGTTAAGGCTGGGTAGAGCCTTGTTTTACCTTCATGTCCAAGCTTTTAACCAGTCTTTGTCATGTTTTTTACAATTTCTCTCTCGTTAACACGTCGCACGATTAAAACATTTGGCCTTTATAAGTGAGTCATGTAGTATAATTTATTTGCTCATAACTCACCACGTGTTGTTTAGTTATTGTTGCTCTTTATTTGACACTTTGAACATGAAGTACCAACTTAATCTAAGACAAATTGGCCTCAAATGGAGTCTTGGCCTTAGGCCGATTCCTAGTTTTTGACGAAGTAGCATGCTTGGTGTACATCATTTGGACCAATCGGCCTCACTAAACCAAGTAATTATACTTCGTACGAAAAGGAAGTGAAACAAAAGCAAGAGTATAAGAGCGGAAGAGTTGACAAGTTATTGGTAATAAATGGTGTGAAAGCGTCGAAAAGGTAGATCATTTATGATTTGGTGATTTAGGTGAAGACTTCTTCTTTTCCCGTGCACTGAGAAATTTCACCGATATGGAAATGGGAAAAGAGGGCATGCGTATGTGTAAGTAAGCATCGGCATACATTTTTTCATCCAAATTAATCAAAAAGAGCTCGACTAGTTAGAAACACTATTGAGAGGCGCTTTCCTGACATTTTGCTGAAGATTGATATATGCGGCCCCCTTTTTCATATGCACGCCACTTTGACTGTTAAAGATAATGTTTACTGATACTCTTATTTTATTTAGCAGTAAATGTAAATTTTAAGAGAACAAGCATGAAATGTGATTACCATTTTCCATTTTGTACAACAAGAACTATACTACGACTACCGTGATTTACAACCTTAAAGATAATTAATCGTGATCACATTTCCTAATTTAACCAAAATTAAGTATGTGTCACTTCCTTATAAGATGGTCTAGGTTTCAGCCTTTCAGGTCAGAGTTACACTTATTGAGTCCGAGGGGTCAATGGGATTCTAAAAGTATGAATAATAAATAAAGATCTGTGTATGAAACTCAACTAACATGAAGGCAAAAATGTAATTTATGAAATGACACGATGAATAAGACACCCATCTTTTGCACTCACACATAGAAGAGATTATCCCATGATAATCATTAGATGTTAACCTTTTCATTATTCTTTCCTCTTGCACGAGTGGGATTAGATATCTCCATAGTCAGACCCACCCCCATCCCTCTTCCTTTTTGAAATCCTTAAAAAGAAAATAATAGAAACTGGGTCAGGTGCTGATGGCAAATTTGGGATTGAGCCATAATATATAGCTCAATATAGCAATTATTACATTGTTTAGGAGGGACATAAGCGTACAAATTATTTAGCAACTGAGTTTATATAAGATTATTTGTGTTCGCATGCGTGCAAAAATATTTATTTAAGTCTAAGTGGAGGCTTATTGAGAGAGGGACCATACTTTGCTTAGGGAGCTTAAGCATTCATTACTTAGTAACATAACACTAAGTTTGGTCAAAGTAAGCACCACGCTATCATCCTCGTCACCACCACCTTCTCCTCCGCCCACCCACAACTACCTCCAAAACCTCGAAGTTGCCTAAAGTGAGTTTATATTTGTCATATGTTGTCGTACCGAACGGCTGTTGTTTGTATAATGATCATCGTTCAACATTATATTTGGAAGTTTCAAGAAGCACCTTTTAAAGTTGAAAGCAATAATTTGATGTACTTGATTACAAGTTGTTTTTATCTTTTTTGTTTATAACTAAACAATTTATTCTAATCATAATTACTTTTCCAAAGTAAAACTAATCTCAAACTAGTTTTAAATATGACACTGCCTAAAGGAAATGTCATATTGAAAAGGAGTAGACCAATTTTTCTTACTCGTCTCACTGTCCAATCAATCCCAAGGGATTGTTCGCATGTTCAAGAATATTTGTTCCTTTCCTTGATTTCTTAAGTTCAAACATTAGACTCGACACCCGAAAATTTTGAATACAACAGAGTAATGTGAGAAATGTGCTTCTAAGATCGGTCGGAAAGGGAATTTAGTCTCTATTAACTCTAAAACTAACAGGAAAACATCCTTACCTTCCATTAAAAAATAATAACAAATAACTATCACAGTCCCATCACAATAAAGGTGTTGGATCCTTATAAAGGGACGGCTCGTGGAAACTTTATAATACAATAAGATTATATCCCAATCTCCCAGATTCTTTAGATTAATTAGATACTTTAGATATGATTAGACTTCCTTTACTACCTCAAATAAATTTGTTCTTCTATTAGGGAAGAGACTAACCTCATAATGGGCCGGGCCAGAGCAACAACAGGGAGGCCGAAGCTATATGAGGCTAAAATGCCACATTCATAACCCGGGCCCATCCTTATTTCAGATTAGAACTTTTCTAGTAATTCTTTTTTATAATGGTTACCGAATACTCGCATTAAGTTGTCATCTACAAAGTGCATAACTAAAAGGTTAAAGTTGGCAGACGAGAGTACTCTAATATCATGTTAAATTACAAATGCTCTAAAAGGTTAAGTTAGCAGAGAACAGGTCCAACAATGTATATCATGTTTTTAGCACTGATAAAGAAATGTCCACTTATATGTGAAAAAGTTGTATTTCTATACGAAACATCTTATTCTAAATAAAGTTGGGGACGAAACATCGTACGTTAGCATAATACATGCGATGCTATGTTTCGATACTATAATTACAGTCACCATAGATTTTTGTACCCTTTTTTAGAGATCAAGCAAGTGGTAAAGCTCAAGATTGATATGATTAACTAACCTAGTTGATTGATCCGATTTAAGTAGGAATGAGGCAGAAAATCCCACTAGAATCCACTCAATCCATGCCACTAATTTTTAGAGATTTGCATTGGAAAAAGGTGGGTTTTGACCTTTCAAATTTAGGTTTGGTTAAATAGTACGGTGAGTAGATATTTTTTTATAAATTTCTCAATTCGTCGCTTCGTCTGGCTTTAAAAAAAATGTGTCTTTTAATAGTAATAGCGACATACTTTCAAGACATACCATTATGATAAGCCTTATGAAAGAAGGTGGTATATATCGCCCCATATTCATGTCTCTCTAACTAACTATGTGTTACATAGTTAGAGAACAAATAAAAAATATGCTTCAAATCATGAAAGGAATATTTGCTCCAATTAAGTTTAGAGAAGTCACAATATTTTTATATGTGGGTTAGTTTTTCATAACCTTTTAGTTGACAGATATCAACGACATACATAAAAAGTTTAACTCTAGTTTTTTCATACCTTTCTTGACATGTTTAAGGCACTATATTAAGCTGTCAAATATGTCTTAGAAAATTATAATTACAAATAATTTTAGGGAAGTGATCATTAAGACATGTATTAGAAGATACAAACTTTTAGAATTATGGGGGGTTTAAAAATAGTCATGTCATCTTTAATGTTCCATGGAGTAATTGTTATTTTAGTCGATAAGTTTTAACTTCACAAGAATTTAACATCTATCAATTATTCAAGTTGGATAAACAAATATTCAGTAATTTCTAATATCTATAAAAGTTTCCTTAGGATACACCCTTTCTATATTAGAGATGTTTTAGAGCCTTTGTGGCTTATACCATGACATAAAACTCTACCGAAAGCAAGATCCTAAAAATAAGATCATACTTATGGTGGTTGCCTTTTTACGGATAAATATGATTTAACATGAAGGTAATTTAACATTAATTTCTGCGAGGGTGTGTACTTACGTGCAACGCACGTGCTTTTATCTAGTATTTATAAAATTGTAGCTACGTAAGCTTAATAAATAATGTCTATTTAACGTGACCCGTGTTCTTTTAGCAATCAATTTTTTTTTCTAGTTGCTACTTGCTAGTGCAAAGCTTGAGAAATGGTGCTGCCTTACCTACGAGAGCATGTAAGCGTTTTTATATTTACTCTAACTTACATTAAGGGTTTTAAGAAACATTCCACAGCCACACACTCAAAAAAAGTTCGGAATTTGTTGAAACCATCGAATCAATGGGTGCAGCCTATTCCATGAGTACCATTAATTAGGGTTCATTACCTTTTGTAGCCTCGCCGACGACAAAGGAGTATTCAAGCGTAATCTCTGGGTTCAACGGGTGAATCATTGGCTCGTTAGTGCTCTTGACTTGGTGAACGGTGAGCTCTAAGAGCACTCGGTATAGTCTCTCTTTGACATTGAATGCCATAACAACGCAAAAAGCTTGCTTTCTTTTGGATATGGATCTCTGCTAGACTTTGTGTTATCACCAGTCCCCACTACATTATGAAGTTGCTCAAACCTCCATGCCACACGCTTTCATGCATTTACGTTGAGAAGCAAGTTTTCAACTCCTCCATTCATCATTTGGATCGACATGGACTCATGCATTGCTGGTGAAAGCTCCCACTATCAAACAGGTCGTGTGGTCAAGCCCGAAATGGCAAATCCTATGAAGTCAATGCATTGTTTCACAGGTATACATGGACAACACTTGGCGTATTCCGATCGTAAAATCCTTTTTTGGCTCTCTGATAGATGGACGGGAAAATGCGCTCAATCCCCCTTACCTCTGTTTCAAGAGTAGACAAGATTACTTATCAATTATGGATAAAAAATTAAAATCTTAAAAGTCTTGGGTTTTCTTTTCTTTTATCTCTTCGAAAGATCAAAACTTACTTTACCGATAAGACACAAATTGACTAACTCTTATTTCTGTAAACTTAGTAAATAATCTGGAAAAAAAAACCCTTAAAAATACTCTCTCTCTCTCTCTCTCTCTCTCTCTCTCTCTCACCAAACAATTATTGTTTTTTCTTTTTAGACTGTCCAAAAATATTGTTCCCCTTCCTAATTTCGAAGATAAAATTGTTGGGTACTTTGTGGTTTGACTTGATATTGTCATTTCTGGCATCCTTAGCCTCGCTCTAATTTCCCACGGAAAAAAGAGGAAAGTCAATCAGTGTTTGACTTGTAAATGGCTTTGATTGATAGATAGTAATCATAGGACAATAGTCAACATATAGGGTACTGTGGTGAGGGAATAAGAGTTCCAAAGAGCAAATTGGCACATGAAGTGAATGGTTGAATGCAAGAAGTCCACTAGTCCACGTTGCGATCGACGCGAAGGGTGCTATTGGAGCACCCCAGGTGTGCAACCAAGAAGGTGACGCCCCAAAGTCTCGTGCCACAGTTTACACAACTCAGAAATGACAAGCCAGAATTCAACACCACCAGAGCTTTTGCTGCCATTGGAAAACAGCGGAGCTCAGTTTGGTTTATGCGGAGTCTGTAGAACACGTACAAGTGGCCTCGGTGGGCAGAGCACAACTGTTTGCCGAGCATGAGAAATGACCATCTAAAAGCGATATTGCAAGTCGTGCCGTCGAAAGGCCTGGGCTTATCCTAAAGTAGGGCCTGGATAACATGATCTTGTAATCAGTATGACCTGAGAAAAGATAACACGGCCAATCTAGTGCTAGGACTGTACCTTGTACGTACCCTCCAATGGCAGAAGACTGGATGTCTATAAGGTCAATCCAGTGACGGGCTTTAATGAAATGTCCTATCATGATTCTCTCAAGTCAAAAGTTGCACGCTGCTGGCACACAATCTGGGCATATCCTAAATGTAGTATGAAACCGATCCACTAGGCTCATTTTTGTGATGTCACAGCTTCGCTAAGAAGTGTTTGGATTGATTTTAAGATGGTCAAATCTGAATCAGATAAATGAGTATTTAATAAAAAAAATAAGAGATTTAATATGCCTCAACAAGTTAAAAATCGATTAAATCCATTATCCTAAAAAATGAGACTAATTACTTTTCTCATACTCAAGTTTGACTTTCTTATTTACCATATTATCTTCATATTTCTCACAAAAGGAAATCACACACTTTAACTAATTTGAAAAAGTTATTATACTATAATCACTGACCTGACATAGTTTTTGTTTTTATTTATAAAAAAAAAAACTTTTGTAGGCGGGTAAGATTAGCGTTTCGATATTCGTAAATTAGAGTTATTTACAAATAAAAGTTATGTTAAAATTACCTTTCGTATGTTAAAATTATTTACAAATGAAAATTATGTTAAAATTATTTTTCTATCCGGATATTAAAAAAATTATTAAATGTCATCGATGATCATTTTGTCATAGTGGAACTGTTTTAAGTATTTTTTATCCAAATATTTTTTTTGTAACTTTAAGTTAGTTTGCAACTCCTTTTAGCAAACCGCAAACAAATTCTGCTTAAAGTAGATTAAATATGAATTTAAAATTTTGTCTTAGATTTAAGCTGAAATATGATTTTAAAAATTAATCCCAAGTGAACTCTAATCCAAGTGACGCTTAACATGTACAGTAATTTGCATTAAGATCATGTACGTAATTAAAGCGTCGAATAAAGAAAAATTTCTTCTTTTCGAATTCATTTTTTGTTTTTGTTTTCTTACGAAGCGAAAATAAAATCAGGATTCCCCGATAATTTTAGGTATTCAGTTAATCATGTTAGCTATTGGCACTTTTCTACTAGTATTTTAAGGCTCTTCATATTGGGGGAGTATGCATACCAGCGCTCCGAGAAGGGGAGATGTAAGATAATCACCAACAATCCAAACTATCTTAATCAAGTGTAATCAAGCTACTGCCTTTCTTTGGGCTAGAGGGATTGGAACCCTTCTTCTCGAGGGTTGGCTGGGGGAATCGATGATAGACCTCACACATAAGCTAGTGAGTAGCGCTTAACTAAAGTCTCTCATGTCATTACTACATCTAGTTCAGATCGACAAAAAAGGACCATCCAACCCCCAAACTTACACGATTGATTGGCATGTGAATGGTCCCTCAATTTCATAGCTCTTTCTATCGCAATGCCTATGGTGGCCGCTTAACAAAATACAGCGTCCATAATACAGACACTTTAAAGAGTGCTCTCATGTTGAAGCTGGACTTGGTCCCCAGCCATATAATGACGTCCAGAAATGATTAACAAAGTGTTGACTAATGCCAACGCAATACTTAGAGTGGAGGTACCATCTATTTGCTTCGAAGAGAGTAGTCATACATGCTTTAGCGATAGAAATTGACATCTTTTAGGGTGGGAAGGGGGCGGGCGGGGCTATACATGACAGCTAAAGATTCCCCAGAATAACAGAACGGTCTGGTCAGCCTTGACGAGAAAAGCTCAGTCGGGCAAAATCTTAAATCGGTCAGCAAAAACTGAATCATAACGATTTACTAACAAATTATGGTACAAAGGTGCCCAAATCTAGTTATAGTACGGGTAGGAACTTTGTGCATTGACATCCTGGTAGGCGAGTTGCTGAGCGCCCGTGTTTTGGTAGTTTTGATAGGGAACTTGGCGTGTATCAATATGTTGGTATGGGATTTGTGGAGCACTGTTATTCGGATAGGCCCCTTGCTGAGCATTGAAATTTTGATAGGAGCCTTCTTGAGGAGTGTCGTTCGGTCCAGCAGAAGTAATAAAGGCCTGAACAATACCCTGTGCGGTATTAGAATGCTGGGAAGAACCACGGATCTCAACAACGCATTGAGAACCGCCAAAGTGAGAATCTTGAAGCTTCACCCTTGTTCCGGCAACCTGAATTTACAGGATAATGCATATAGTTAATGAGCTATTACCAGGGGAACGAGTCGAGATTCTCTCCTAATGGAGTCAATAGAATCACCACTGATAGTACCAAATAAACAATAAGCAATGCAACAATTAAAGCAGAAGAACTTTATATTGGGATATATATGTTTCAAAAGAGAAGGAAAAAACCACTTTCTTTGGTCATATATTACAAACAGGAAAAAAAATATGCCATCTTATCTTTTAATTCTTTACCTTCACCTCTTTTTTCATTCTATCAATCACACATGTGCCTATGAGCTTGATGCATTAGGACGGTGGATCTAAAACAACAAAAGTAAAAGAAAAAAAATTATTTGTTATGGAACTTAATCTATTGTATTCTTTCTCACAGACGTAATCTATTGTATTCTTTCTCACAGACGCTAAGATCAAAAAGATTCCGAAAATTATTTTCAAAATGCTTTTAAAAATTGCTATCTTTTTTTCAGTACTATAGCAAAAGCCCTACACATTATGGGAATACGAATGGGGCCAATTGACTAAATTATGCAATATTTAGCTCCACAATCAACATAAGGCACAAAAGGAATTTAACATAAATGGAAGCTGTATAGAGCTCCAAAGCATTTGAACTACATGTCCAAACCCCTGGGGCAATACTCAATTAAGTAAAAGTCAAGCAGGAAGCATGGCCGAAAGGCAAGAGTGCGCATTCGACTACAATATTAGAATATACTAATCGGAAGAACTTTAAGGAGGATTCAGGTTTCAAGTGCTGTTAAGTTGTTAACCTAGTTATCTTTACAGTTTTGCCATGAGGAGATCCCTAAAGGTGGGCGTGTGCGTGGGGGTGGGTGGGTGGGTGGGTGAGGGTGAGTAGAGAGAGAGAGAGAGAGAGAGAGAGAGTGTGTGTGTGTGTGTGTGTGTGTGTGTGAGAGAGAGAGAGAGAGAGAGAGAGAACCACCACCTCAAATGAGACGGTGGTCATTACCAAACAGCATATGGTCTGTGTGATCTGAATGGGGTGCTCTGTTTTGGTGGTCGGACATTAATTTCCACTCTTTTGTCAACTAAGTATGGGTGAAAGCAAGAGAGCACAAGGTATTTGGATTCAACTAAGATATTAGAAGGTACTACTCTGGAGAACTTTGAGGAGGATTCAGGTTGCAAGTGCCGTTAAGTTGTTAACCTAGTTATCTTTACAACTTTGCCTTGAGGAAATCCCTAAAGGTGGGTGTGTGCATGGGTTTGGGTGTCAAGTGTGTTTGTGTGTGTGTGTGCGTGCACGTGTGCGAGGGAGGGAGGGAGGGAGAACGGCCACGTCATGTGAGACGGTGGTCATTACAAAACAGCACATGGTCTGTGATCTGAATTGGGTGTTCTGTTGTGGTGGTCGGACACCGATCTCCATTCTGTTGTCATAATGGTTATCGGCTTCAACAAGGCGCTGTTTTCTGCATCAGGGTTACATGTTGAAGGATGCAACCATGTTCCTGTTGCTTAAAAATGGTTAGCTGTTTGGGCATTTCGCGTTTGGGAATGGATCTATGCCTGGTTGGTTAAGGCCCTTCTCATCTCTTTGGCTGGTCGGACAGGTCTTCGGTTGTGCCCAACCCAGTCTCTACTTGAATCTTACATAATTACTTATCTACTGTTGGGAGGAGGATCCTTCTTGTTGCTTTGTCTCTCATATACTTTGTGTATGCAGAATTTTTGTTGTCCAACTATGCCCCTTTTGCCGAGTCATTAATGCAACCACTATCTATAGCTAAGCATAAGAAGTTCTTTAGTTTCTTGCCCTTAGAATTGAGTCAAAGGCTCCTATTATTGGATTATTAATCCCTAGAAACATAAAGACTTTATCATGCGACTAGGTTGAGAAAGTTTTAGCTCTCAAAGACATTGTCCTATTAAGCTCTCCTTCAGATCTCAGATTTGAGAATCTCCACTCTGACAATAGTTAACACTCACTTCAGTAAGTGACTAACTCCAGCCATCCAAACAAACCCCAATTGGAGTATAACGATCGAATAGACCCAAAACCATGTTCAAATTAACATCTTCAATGCCATGGAATCTCAACCACAATAGTCAACAATCCCATCTAACGAGATCTAACCGTAACAGCCGTCTACCACACTGGCCGTGAGCCAGAAAAAAACTTGAATTTCAGGCAACAAAAATGCTGACTTTAAACCAACTGACTCTAGTGGTTAGAAAGATATAAAATAAATTCACTGAAGATAAGAGCTTAAACTATTTACTGCGAGAAGGGGAATCTGGTAATGAGCACCTGCGAGTCACATAAAATTATTTTGTTCCTCTCAAGAAAAGAACATAGAAAAAACTCACATCACTAGTGCTGCTCCGACCTGTTCCCATAATAGAACTTATAGCATGGTTTGGCATCTTTGGACCCATAGCATAGTTGAAATTTGGGTACCTGCAAAAGATAACATAATGACCTCTGAAACCACACTTATAAACATGATACTAGCCAGAAGAATGGACAATACAGAAGCAGTTAGTACCCAGTAGAACTTGGACGAACTGGATAACTTGGAGGTTCATATTGCCGTCCAACACCCTTGAGAACAGAAATAACAATAATTTAGCAACACGGAGAAGGCAAAATTTTCATCAATCATCATTAAAAAAAAAAAGCACTTTTAGCAAGCAACTTATGCATGATGTAAAAAACATCTATAACAAGTTAGAAATTGGTTATTACTATCCATTAAGAACATTAAATTTTATCAGCTTAAACTATTAGAGGCCTCACAGTGTACAGCATGCTTAGAGCTACCATTGACGTGCAAGCCGCAATAGCATGTTAGACAGATTCCGCCACCAAAGCACACAAACAAACGCACTGACAAAACAATGAGAACCATTCTAAAGGGGCCAAATACAAGCGGGAAGGACCGGAACCCTAGATTTTGCATAAGCTCTGATACCATGTTGAGTTACTATCTACTCTAAAAGTTGTAGCCATTAGAGAATGAGCACATAAACAAACATGTTTCTTACAACTACGTTTGAAGCCCATGATGGAATATCACCAAAGCCCACAAAGTAAGTCATAGCTAGAAACAAGAACAAAATCCAACATTAGAAACACGTACAGTCAACGTCGTTTAAATTAAAGGCACTTCCTATGTAGCACGGTCACAAAAGGCAACTCAAGATTCTTAAGAAACTAGATTTCGAGACCATGACACCTTGAATATATACAGGGATGCAGCATATATATGACGCATGTATGTGGATATATAAGATTCGTATATTTGGATAACATCAAGTGATAACATAGATACATAGAATAGGTAATGCTTGATACATATGTTTAGATGATGACGACGATGATGATACATGTATAAACGTACCTAACGATATTGTTTACATATTTATGACACATATTGTAACATAACCATATAACTATGTGGGATATCAAACGTATCACACCTTTGTTGGACAAATGTGCCCTCCACTTCATAGGTTAGGATATTATTTTTTAAGGCTACTGCTGTCTTTCTGCTTTAAAAATTACCTAAGACCTCTTTCTTTCTTCTCTTCTGTTAGTGCCATCACAGCGCGCAGAGAATCTGCTGAAAATATATTTGGCCCCCACCCCACCCCACAAATTTTCCCGAACCCGTCAGTGAGTTACATAACACCGGGTCTGGGTGCTCTTTGCAGGCGATTGTTGTCAGATCTCAGGTGGTGCCGTTATACTGGTGAATGTAGAAAAGGCGAGGGCGGCAGTTTCCATCAACGGCAATGGAGAGGGTGGTACGTGATGAAGAAGCATGGCACAGGCAAATTCGGGGCATAAATTGAGACGCAAGAACTGAGAATTGGGAGAAGATGACATGCAAAATGACCATAAACCCCTCCTTCACAGTTACACTTCTAAACTAATTGGGGCTATTTTTATTAGAAGAAAGAAGGTGACTAATTTAACCTCCTATGAGTATATAGGAGGTCAGGCTCACTGTACCCATATGTATAAATTTGTAGGTCTGGCAGTGTCTGTGGTGGTTGGGGGAGGGGCTACTTAGGAGTTTGTTATAACAGAAGTTGGGTTGTTTTGGGGTAGCAATTTGGGTGATGACAGGGCGACGTACTCACACTAGGGCTGAGAGTGGAGTTTCAAGTCATTAGACTGGCAGGTTGGTCAGAGGGTTGATGGTGGGCCCAGAATTTGGCCAATACGAGCCAGGGCCCTCCGCTTGCTATAATGGATCTTGGGTAAACAAAAAATCATTAATTATAAACTTCTAGAAGAAAGCAACATAAAAGATCTACCATTTTATAGCTCCATCCCTACAATATATGCTAAAGCAATCGACTCTCTAATTAGTGCACAAATGAAAAGGCAGATTTAAGACTAAAATAATATTAAAAAAATTAACACCACAAATCAGCCATAAAATAGAAAACTCCTGATTGTACTAGAGCAACTAAAAAAAAAGATTCTTCAGTTGTCAAACCACAAGCTAACACATATTTCTTTAGTCTCTTATCATTGTTTTCCAGATTCCAAGTGGGGCACAATTACTTTTCTGTTTACGAGTCCGAATCATCAAATCTTATATTTCTCAACTAGTATGATAGTGCTACACCTACTAATCTTGCAAATGTGCTCGTTTCATATCATACCAAGTTATCTATCTTAACATCTGCAAGCCAGCTGCACTTTTTCGTAAATATGTTATTTCTTAGTTGCCAAGCATCCAGTAAAAAAAGCACCCATGGTCTTATAACCATACAGAGTTCTACATAAAACCCAACCTCATATCATCTCCAATATCTACCTCAACCAGCATGAGCTTCAAATCTTCATGATACTCCTACAAGCTTATAGCATATAAAGTGCAACTATAAAAAAGGGGATGCTGAGGGGCTGGATGCTGTTGGGCCATGCAATCAAATTTGAAAACAATTCCAGATTGACCTGGGCCCCACGTCATGAGTGTAGGGGTGATTTAAGGCAGGTTCTAGCAAACTTGGAGTAATGACTTCAAAAGGGAGATCGGAAATACAATTTGCGGTGCCCCATAATCTAATGAATATTAAAGCTGTTTCCAGCATCCCCCACATTATAAAACAGATAAATTTGTGTTAGAAAAGCCATTTGAAGATTTCATCAATTTCTTGTAGTTCAAACAAACTACGATCTGAAATAAAACACACTCTATCGAATCTTCTATGCCTGAAATGAGAATGATCTAAAGGATGACTTTGCACAAGGGACAAGACACCAAGTTTACAACAAGACATCAAAAGCGATTGGTAATTGCAACTCATAAAACCTAATTTAACTTTTTTAAACAAAGTCGATATGTGGTTTATGCAGTTCTACTGAAATTCACCTGTAGAAGTTCATATTCGCCAGAGCTGCCAGCTCCTATGGTGCCAGAAGGAGGGGGACCTCTGCCTCGTAAGTTAACTGGAGGACCAAATCCTTTAACTGGCCCAACTGGAACAGGTCCTGCTCCAGCTTTCGCATCCCGTAGACACCTTGCTCTAAGTCTTGATGCAATCTCAGCCAACGCAACTTCACTAACGCCAAAGTCTCCAGAGATCTGAATTATCAGAAGCCAGAATGAGCCCAAGTCATAATATTCTTGGATATGCCTTAAATATGTGAAGAAAGAAAAATAACATTGACACGTGCACTAAAGCCGATCTTAGTAGAAAATGATACGTAAACATATCACCTGCACAAGCTCTTCGTCTTCGGCTGCACACTTTGGCTTATCTTCCTTGGAATAAACACGGATGTCTGCTTGGGTTCTCCTCCTCATCTCATTGATAACATGGCCTCCTTGTCCAAGAATGCAGCCAACCTTACTAGATGGAACAAGAAGTCTAGTAGTAATAACTCCTTTCTCAGAAAATTCACTTGTTTTGTTTTGAAGCCGAAGAATGGCATCAATAGTTTGTGATCTTGGGTCCCACGGAGCCTGAAACAATATCAGTATTATCACTTGCATATTGATACTTATAAAACCATATGAATATACAAATGGTCTACAACAAGATGTTCCCATAACCTAACCTAGGTGAACTGAAGCACCGGATGGAGATACTTCTTAGATGCATGAAGGAAAGGGGAAAGGCTAACCTCAAAAGAAGAAACACAAATGACACGTTCATCTGACTCTGTTGACACATCCTCCACATGAATACTAGCTCCCGTTTCCTGTTGTAACTGTCTAACATTGAACCCTCCCTTGCCGATTACCCCTCCAATTTTTGAAGGTGAGCACAGAATTTTCATAAAGAATTCACTTGGAGCTTCCCCACCATGTTCAGCAGGAAAATCATTAAAACCACCTGGCCCATACCTGGCAGGCTCATTCTCATATCCCCCCATCCATGGCGGTCGTGGTATATTGTGAGAATTAGCATTCCTATGAGACCATATTGGGTCCCCTGGTGGTAACATATCTGCCCCTGGAGGCCCGGGAGGATGAAAACCTTGACTCCTGTATGGCACTGGAAAACTCTGTGGGGGTTTATCTTTACGTGGGTTTTGATGCAACAAAGTAGACACTTCATAGAGAGCCCTCTTAGCCACAGCTGGTTTACCTGATATCTGTAAAACACCTACCACTGAGAGAGATTCTATTGCAGAATAAGTTCATTAATCTACATTTGATTAAACTTAGTGACTGCAAAGTACTGCCTGAATCATGCTCCTGAATTACAAGATCATAAACAATATCGCAAGAGAAGCAAGCGGAACAATGTTCAAGTATATAAACTAAGATATCTCGCTAAGAATAAGATTGCTCACAGGAAATCCAACACTGAAACATATCTAAAATAACAACTGTTTCAAGAAAACTTCTAGTAGCACTTTCACACTCAGAGGTGGCTTTAGTGTGCTTATCTTGAGAAGAAACTCCCTCAGCTGCTTCCGTGTTCTTCAAACTTCTCTACAATCAGCTGGGGCGGGGGGATGTCACGCCCACCCACTCCCAAAAATCCTTAGCAAATATAATAAGATTATTATTCCAAAAGGAGGTTCAGATCCAGCAAGAAAATATCATTATACTTCACTTTCATTAAGATTCACGAACTTACCTCAACTCGACAAAACTCTTCCACGACATGATTTAGAAAGCGTCATAGGAACCAATCAATACCCGCAACTGGAACAAACCACTTGGAGCTGCAAACTCCTGCTCCATTCTATGAAGCTAACTCTGTTTTCAAACTATGGGGCGTTAAGTCCCCTAAAAGGACTAGTCAAGTAGGTCTTCATTGGCAGATACTTATAAGGCTGTCGGATCTTGGAACAACACAATCTACCCCCCCTATGTCTTAGCATCCGCACTGAGGTCCCATCTTAACGTATAATCCTCCCCCCCCCCCCCCCCCCCCATATCCTCTTGAGGTGGGACGACTGCCTCCCGTTCCAAATAGCTGCCTCTGACAAGCAAACCCGAGCTTCCGAGGGTCCGGTTGAACACCATATATTACAACATAGCCATAGGCATTGCTGAACCAAAAGATCCAGCAAGAGGTATCCTTGAGATCCTTGGCAGGGTCTTATAAGTTATAAGGTAGACCTCAAACTCCTCCACTTCCAATGTGGGATCTTGGGACACCACTATTTACGTCACGCATAAGTAAAGAGGATGCCAACCAAAACAAAACTGAAACCAATACAAGTCATGCCCAAGAGTTGGTAATACTATATGCATAAAGTACTAAATAAATCAAAAAAAGGCAATGTCTAAGCAATTTGTATAGTCGGTATTTCAAGCAAACTCTTCATTCAATCTCCATAATTACATTGCCTTCATAACTCCAGAAACTTGTGAGACTTCAAAGATAATGGACTCTAAAGTCATGATTTGTGAGATCCCAATAGAGATGAGGCAAATTAAAAGTTGATCAGTGCCAAGAGTGAATCCATCTCTGTGTGTGTGTTCATGCACATACGTGTGTGCATTCCTGTATGGTGTGGGGTTGGGCAACAATAAGAAGTTTAACCTTTCAAAGAACAAAATTACTATCGTAGGTACTTAACAACTTATTGGAACTTTCGAAGATTATGCATCCTATGTAGCCATTCAAAGGGCAGAATACAACAGCTTTTTCAAAAGATGAGGCACTTCTTTCACATTATCCACCTCCAAAAAGAATGATTAAAATGCAAGTGATACTTTTCACAAGAGCATTTTGGCAGATGAAGCACGATTAAGGCCTTTCATAAAATATCAAGTACCACAACGTGTGTGCATGGAATTGCAGTGATGGCAAGAACTATGGTATAAAGGTGCAGCTACTTCATGATGCAAATGACCTGAGGAAGATAAAACATAATTTCGTCCCGTATATTCCTTAGAGACATCAAGAATCCAAGACATCAATTACATGAACTAATGATGGCACTGAGAAAATATTACCTGCACCAATTCATCAGTGCTCATAGCACAGGTCGGTAGATGTTCTGCAGGAAGAACACGAATACTTGCACCCGTCTCACTTCGCAATCTCTGGATGACGTCTCCCTTTTTGCCCAGAAGACATCCAACTGTATTGTTTGGAACAAGAAGTCGTGCAGTGATCGCATTTTCGTTGTTATCCTCATTCTCAGTTCCACCATAAAGGTCTTCCTCAATGATCCTGTCATGAACTTTTAAGAGAGCATCCTGGGCAGCGCAATGTGGCTCCATAAGACCATCTTCTTTCTCCGTGTCTATATACTCGTCATTATCCTCTACAATGTGATTCCTCGTGATTTTTGTAGAAGGGCTAAAGATGAGAATCACTCTCTCGTCAGAGCCAGGAACAGACTCGGCAACAGTAATCTTCGCTTGAGTCTCTTCTCTTAAGGCTTTCACTATGTTGCCACCTTTTCCAATTACACTACCAATCTTTCTGGAATGACAGAGTATTCTATAAGAAGTCTCTGATGTACTAGAATCTCCTAGTGATTGTTCGTGGCTATGATTATTCGACTTTCCCCTTTTGAAGCCTCCTTTCTTCCTAAACTGGGGGTTAGGTCGTTTCTTAGAGAAGGACCTCCTGTCCGCTTCCATACTTCCACGAGAATTTCAAGCACAAGTTGAGAAGGAAAAACCTGAGAGAAGAAAAACTGTTGACATCAGAAAATCGAACACATGCAAAATATGTCTAAGAACGTCATGCTGAAAAAGGATTGTGAAGTAGTCCATCCCACAGAACATCGAAGACCTGTTAAATACAAGAATTACCACATGTTTTGCTTTGTATCAATAATTATGATTTTTGTCCCAAGGCATAAGAATTTCTTTCCCCTGGGACGTGAAGGGAATGGTATAGATTGCACCATCCCAAACTGTCTTTGCCTTTCGTTGGATCTCTCATTATGTTACATTAGTAAAAGGCCTGAATTGTATTGTAAAATGCAAGATACAGAGTTATAGGGATTTTGATGCACATAGGCATCATAGTAATTTCCATGTATAACATGGACACTACTATAAATTACACAGCCTCCACAGCTTCAAGTAGTTACATACGCTATCCCTGTAAATTAAGAGATCAGAGACACCCATTCCTATCAAAGTTGATGATCTACTGATACCTACTATAGCGAAGTAAATTACAAGAGAAAATAAAGAACCACAGAACCATGTGACAAGGGTTGTCTCTCTTCTGTTGTATAGCAAAACACAAAGGCAGCGCATCAAGTAAACCCAACATTCAGGAGTCTACATGCGGGGTTAAAAGCATACTGCATTGTTATCCTGTCCTATTTTTATGAATTTCTTCGAACCTATGTTCATGCTTCTAGCAAAAAAAAGCTATGCAGCCATATGTCACAAAGAGGCAGACTGTGGATCCCTCGAGAGTAATCCCAGCACGACCATAATCAACATCGAAGATCATGCTAAGAAATATAGCTCAAGGACATGTCCTCAACTCCTAATTACGGCCACTCTCAAGGTCACAGCAATGCTTCAACTATTTAGAGGTCAACCTTCTTGACTCCCTTTGACTTCATGGTGGCCAAGGACCTCCCCAATGGGAGCCCAGATGTTTAATGGATGCTCAAGTTTTCTTCTCACCCTAAAGCTTTTTTAATAATCACACGAATGTATGTGCACTGCACACCCATTACATGTACTGGCTCATAGTGCAAAACCAGTTCTCATAAATTGGCTGGTTCCCAAAACACCCTCAACCACTTAAGCTAACAAGCTTATGAAAGCAAGTGATACAGGAAATAGGACAACTGATGGGTAAGAAAATAAGCATCCTAGCGCGCCCAGAACCCTTACAGCACTCCTCGGAACATTTGAAAGGCTTGCATTATACACAGATGGAAACACACAGAAAGCTCTTGAGCATGCACAAACAAGTGTCCCAGTTATGAACATCACATCTATGCTGCTCAGATGACAACATACACGTCTAAGTGGCAGTTTCCAAAGTTTCAAACAGCATATGCTTATGAGAACGATATCACGATGAATGGACCAATCAGTACTAATTGTGCATGAAAATAGCAGCATTGACAGTTGTGCACGACAAAAAAACACTGCGGCCTCCACTGCAAGAGGGCCTATTTCTATTTCACGAGGGACCCAACCAGTTGGTTGGACTGGACGTGGCACAAAAGCTGCATAAGGGTGGAGCACCATCGCTACCACCAACCCCTAGTTAAGGTTTTGAGAACGCTAAATGTATTGCATTTTGAGGAGAGGCAAATTCATGTTTTCAACCCTTTTCTCCAGGTCAAAAAACTTGTATAATTCAAGGTGGTCTAATTTTAAGCCCTTTGTCAATTATATTGACATGTCTAAAATCATCAGATATACTACATTTTCAGTGCAAAAACTCAATCTCAATGCAATACCTGGTAAAAAAAGCAGGTAAGTTCACCTCCTCTCAAAGCTACTGAAAGTTATCAGCACCCAACCCGCTCAACCAACTCTGGCACTAACCCAAGAGTCTTGATTACTAGATCATCCAAACAGATTCTAATAGATTAACACAGCAGAAAAAAAGCCGAACAGAAGCACAAATTAATGAACGTTTAGAATAGCCCGTAAGCTAAGCTTCATTATTACTTATTATTATGGGGGAATCATGATAATTATAACTTAAGTAAGTTATTCTACGAAAACATTCCACGGAAAATCACGGTGCTTTGAGTGTAAACTAAATTTTCAGTATTACGGAGTCAGTATGGATCATAATTTGCCCTTCAAACAATGCAACTAGTAAATCAACGATTTTCATTGTAATACAAAAGACAGTAGAAATTTCTAAACAGAGCTCAATTTCAACCTTCCCCCGCAAATATCGAACAATTTTCTCGTAGAAATGCAAAATAAAGAGCTCCATAGTTACTTAAACCGTCTGAAGGACAAAATTACTACAGTGAAAAACTAGATACGTACCAGGGAAGAGAGCCGAGAGTGGAATTCAGTTGAACGAAATGAGTTAAAGCCACTGTTTTGCTGAATTCAGCTCTTCAACATCTGAAGCACTGGCAGAATAGGGCTCCTTTCGCCTTTGTTTCTTTCTTTCATATATATAATATAATATATTCGCTCCTATCATTTGGACAGGAATGGGCTGGCTTTTTGCGGGATAGTGGGCCTCAAGTGTCCTTAGATGATGGGCCGTATTCTGTCCCCCCAACCAATGCTTAAGTCGGGCAAGTATAACCCGTATAAATAAGTACGAGTACAGTTTTGGTTTTTTATTTTTTTAAAAATAAAAATTAATAAAATAAGTGAATATTTGATTACTCAGTTTATACTTTGAGTTTTTTTTTTTGTAGTGCTGGTGGCGGGTGGCGGTGGCAGTAACGGTGGGGAAGGGAGGGGTGGCCTCAAAACAAAAACTAAAACTCAAAACTCCAAAATAGAGTTTTCAAAAAACAGCTCTATTTTAAAAACTAGTTTTCAAACTGAAGGAAAAAGAAAACATAAACCCTCTATCAAACAAGTTTTTTTTTCTCCAATTTACAAAATTAGAAAAAAAAAATGCTACCAAATGCAACCCAGGACTTGAGTAGGCTAGGGTTGCTAATGCTGCAATGAGCGGACTTTTTTGTAGCAGGATAAGAGTTTTGTTGTGGGGCAGGTATCGTCATTCTCACAAGGAATTGTTTTCTAAAGCCTGGGTTGGGCTAGAGCGTAAAAAATTCCAGGTACATGCATACAAAGACTTTCGCAGGTGAGCGAGACTTTTGTACTTGAGCTCGGTGGCATGTGGCTCATGGTGATTGAAAGTCCAATCTCATCCTTAAGCACTCCTTATTTTGCTATATTAATACTTCGTGTACAGTCAAGTTTTGTACATGGTGCAGTTCTACATATATTAACAAGAGTGAGGCAATCCCAGGCGATGGGTGAAGTGGCAAAGGTCTTAAGGAGTAACCTCAAGGTCTCAAACTCAAATCATCGTACCAACGGCCAAGTATAAATTGCAGTTCTACCAACTCCAAAAAAAGTAAAAATAAAAAATAAGAGAGCGGGGTAAGTGAGAAACTTGTGTCAAAAGGTAGTGCAGTTGGTGAAACACGAGTATCAATACTAATAACCTAAAAGCGGAAATATTCACATTCACTTTTCAATAGGGAACGTAATATGTAGAACCTATACTTTTATTTAGGCAGAACGACTAGTCGTTTTGCGTTGTTGGGCCATATTTGAGTACATTCGACAACTCACAAAATTGAACCACTCATAATCAGGAAATTTTATAAAGTGAAGCTAACAAGTTTTGTTCAGACTCATCGTCGAATAAGAATGGCAATGAGGAGGGTCGGATGCGAATTTTACTAGATCCGTACCCGCCTCGTAGCTCAAGTCCGCTACTCCGCCCCGCCCCGCCATCGGGTCAAGGAATGGGAATACCATCTCCGATTCGATGGACTACTAAAAAACCCGACCCTGCCCGCTCCGCCCTGAGATCTACTCGGCAATTGGTGGTAACAACCTTCGCTCCCTGTAAACCACCCTCAAAACCCGACCCTGCCCGCTCCGCCCTGAGATCTACTCGGCAATTGGTGGTAACAACCTTCGCTCCCTGTAAACCACCCTCAAACCCCACCACTACGCAACCACCCAGAAACCCCACCAAGAGAACCCATTGAGTAAATTGCGATTTCTGAATATGCATTACAAAATGTCAGAAACTTTACTAATGTAGTGGTGGGGTTTGAGAGATTTCTGCATCACTAAGTAGGGCTTCGGCCATGGTGCTTGAAAAGCCCATAATTGCAGTTCAAACACATTAGTACAGCATGAAAGAAATAAAAAGCGTTCCATTTCTATGACAGGAAGCATCAAACTAAAATTAAAAAGGAAAAATCCAATAATATGATTTTACTTGAATATTGTTGACCGAGACAAAATACAATGAAAGAAATCAATCACTAGGCTATGAGATACACAGTTAGGATTAGGATTGGAAATCTTTACATCAACTATTGTTGACTACTGGTACAGCAGATCTAATTCACTCAAGTCAAACTCTGAATTAACTAACCGCCGCAATAATGGGAGGCGTAGAAGCTTCGCCAGAGGACTGGAGATGCTTGATTGGGGGAGATGAGCGTTGTACCGTGCAAGGCAGAGAGGAGACGATTGTGAGGTGTTTGTCCGTGGAGGCCGTGACCGTAATGCGTACAGGTGTAAAGAGAACCGAGAAGAGAGAAGATGGAGAAAGGAGAAGAGGGAAGATGGGGCGGCGGAAGAGAAAAGAGAGGCAGAGAAAGAGAATGTGTTGGTAAGGGCTTTGTTCACCATTTTATAGTATGGAAATGGACGACTAAGATTGTCTAGATCTAGGGTTTGGATAAAAACTAAATATAAAACATTTATGGGGTAGGGGCGGGGCAGATAGTGGGGCAGTTAGGCTAAATACCAAATTCGACCCGCACCCGCACCTGCACCCGTTGCGGGTTTGAATTTTAAATACCATACCCGCCCCATAACCAGGTCAAAGTAAAAAAAAACCAGCTCCTATAGGATCGGGGTGGGTCAGATATCCGCCGGTTGCGGATCAAATTGTCATCCCTATCGTTGAAGGTTTTTGCAAAAGTACAACTAACCATATTTTGCAACAATTAACTATCAATTTATAAATGGCCTTTTAACTAGATGGCTACAGCTTGGATTGTAGCTAAAATGCGAATAGTGAGTTATTTTGTGATATTTAGAAGTTAATTGCGATTAATTTTAGGGTGGTCAGACCTGTTTAAATAATTTAAAACATGTATACTAAGTGCTTGCCAACAAAAGAAAATGTTTAAAACACACCCCCCAAAAACAAAGAAAGTGTTTTAAACTAAAAACACCACTTGAATCCTCGCCACCCATCTCTACCACCATGTCACCATGATTCAATCACAAATGAGAAACCTTACCAACGCCCTTACACCACCGCACCATCATAATCAAATCAAAACCGAGCAACCACCTGTCTGAGCCCTATCCATCCACCACAACCATCCACTTGTCATCATCGAAGCACAACAATACCATAATATCAAATGACACATATATGTCACCCCATGCAAGAGCTATAGTCGTTTGTAATTTTGCTACGATCCATTTTACAAGATTTTTTCAACTTATTTGCGTGTGTGTACGTCTGTGCCCATATGTCACTTTCGATTCTTATTATTACTGTCAAGTCCCACATCGACAATACATGGGGTTTTAGGTTGATTCTTATATCTGGTTGGCTTCTCCAACTCTTGAGTATGCTTTTGGGTTGGACACCAGGTTCAACATGGTATCAAAGCTAGGCCCCTGTCACCCCATTTGATCCAATGGGACCACCTCTTATTCAAGAGGAACACCTCTTATTCCCACGCTTCGCGTGAGGGCGGATGTCAAGTCCCACATCGACAATACATGGGGTTTGGGGTTGATTCTTATATCTGGTGGGCTTCTCCAACTCTTGAGCATGCTTTAAGTTGGACACCATGTTCAACATAGTATCAGAGCTAGGCCCTGCCGCCTCATTCGATCCAACATGACCTCCTCTTGTTCAAGAGGAACACCTTTTATTTTCACGCTTCGCGTGAGGGCGGGTGTCAAGTCCCACATCGACAATACATGAGGTTTGGGATTAGTTCTTATATCTGGTGGGCTTCCCCAACTCTTGAGCATGATTTTGGGTTGGACACCAAGTTCAACAATTACAATAAATCCCTAATTTAAATGGGCGAGGGTATTTCAAGAAAAAAAAGTGCATGGTGGTAATGTGTGGGATGAATTGAGCGGGGAAAGTGGCTTAGCTATGATGTGAAGATGATATTGCGGTGGCGGTAGAGATAGGTGTCAACAATTTGCGTTGAGCAGTAGGTGAATTGGTTTGGATGGTTTTATAGTTACCATGGCACATGCAATACGTGTGCAAAAATAAAGTTAATAATATAAAAAAAAATTTAAAAAATCAAGCAAGACGTATAAAGTGTTTAATGTCAACATCGTAGAAGATGGATTTTAAATTGTAAAAACCAAACATGTCTTTTTTGTTTTGTCACTTTTTTGCAAAATTTCTTGTCATTCTAAGTGTCATCATTCTAATAGGTAGTTATGCAACAATAAAGTGGTGTTATACCAAAAAAGTCATTTTCCTTATAAGTACTAAAGACTAGATTGCGGAGGTAGCAATGGAAATGGATGTTGGTAGTGGGTACTGGGATGGTGTTAGATGTTGGAGGTGGTGAAGCGAGGTGGTTTGCAATGGAATGACTAGAAATTAAAGTTTGATTCTTTGCAATCATATCATGATTCAATAGCAATTAATGGTGGCGGTGGTGGCCGCGGAGAAGAATAACAGCATGGGGTGATAGTGTGGCTAGAAAGTGATGTAATAAAAGAAGTGGGTTTTTTTTTTAACCAATATGTCCATTTTGCCTTTCAACGAAGCCTCATGTGCAAAGCACGTGACAACTTAAAAGGTTCTTGTTGAAAATGTTAACACGAATATTTGATTAGGACAATAAACAAGTCTAATGATTATTTTGACAAAATTGCGAGTTCATTGACCAAATTGGCAATAAAGGTAAAGTAAAATAGTCTTTTGCATATATCATATTAACTCTTTTGCTTAAAACACAATTTGCTACCCTTTTTCTGCCAAATTCCAAAAGCTAAAATGTGCTGCTGAAACTAAATGTAATCAAAAAACAATTTTGAATTTTTTTTTCTTATTTTGAGTTTTGTTGATATGGAACCACAAAGGATTAATTCTTTATCCATTCTCTAGTTTTAGCACTAAATTGCAACGTGATGCTTGAAAGTCCATATCACTAATGAAGTGAACTAAGTTGTTGTGTGTCATGTAATCGAGTAGATATTGCATGATATAGACCGCGTATGACACCATTACACTCTAAGTTCATTTTATTGAAATGGGCTAAAGGAAACATGAAAGGTATTGTTTATACTGAGAAAAACTGTAATGTCCTTGATATACCTCAATATAACTCCCAATAATTAGGGAATACCCGGCAATTCTAGTCGAACTAGGAGACCGATAAATATCTTATCAGAGATCGTGACACAATCCTCAAAGATCCTAACGCGATCCTAACACATCTAGCTTACGGCCCAATCCTACTAGGGCTCTTCTTCCAACCACTATATAAAGGGGTCTACCCCCCAGGTATGGGGGGACTACACACAATTTATGCTTTTTCAGAGTCATTATTATGTAGCTGAGCTCTGATTTAAGCATCGGAGAGTTCTTCGCCGGGAACCCCACCCAGCGGTCACTCATTTTCTGTCTTGCAGGTCATCGGTCCAGGCTCGAGTTCTGCAACGTACGCGAGCATATTTTTAGCAGCAACATTTTGGCGCCATCCGTGGGACACCTAACCGCTTGACCTCAAGAAAACTTAAACAGTCATTCTGCAAAGAACTGATGGCAACGCATCAGAGCTACCGATAAAAGTGCCACCGCCACGGGTTCAGAATTTTTGGAGATCGGCCATGTCGCTCCGTCGCAAGTTTCTACCACCGCCGAAGCAGCGATCGGCCCACCACCACAACCGACAGAGACCAGGCAACATCGCCTGCAACGACGACAACCTGCAAATATCGTACAAACTGCCTCCATCATCGCGGCAACTACCGACGCAACTATCTCAATCAAGATTCTCACCGGCAAAACCACTTCGATCTCCGGCGTCACAAACCGTCGGCATGAAGTTAGCGGAGCAGATACAACAATCACATTAAAGAAAGAAAAAAAATACGTTGGTCATACGTTCAGGAACCTGCTGCCTGCAGCCAACTGACAGCACTACTACCGTGGGTCTCTAAACCCAACCGCTTTCAAACAGTCCCCATCGGAATCATCGGTGCTGTAATTGGCCTCACAACCGCCATAATAAGCCACATGGCCACCATGAAGGCCTCGGAGCAGCAAAGACAATAACCCAAAAAAAAAGAGAAGAAGTTGATCGCACCATGTGATCAATGCCTTCGGTAAGGCGTCGGCGTCGCAGCATCGCGGCTTCACCCCAACATTTGTCGTCCATCACGGTCAGTAGCAGCGATGGCCCCAGGCAATTACCGCATCAGTCGAGATCACCGCCACGAAGCAAATCCACCGTAGTCAAACTGTTACGGCGACACCTCGCCATCCAGCTCCCAATGATTACGCCCCGAAGTTGCGCAGGTCAAGTCCCTTACACCACCGTAACCACGTCTCTAATCGGCGTGATTACCAACTAGCAAGTAACAGCCGCCGCTGTCACGAATCTGCATAAGCAATTGCAGTACAATCCCAAAAAAAATGAGGAGCAGAGGAAGAAACAGTAGAAACGATGCTACCGGCATCGCCGCCAACCGCCGCCACACCAGATCGGCGTCCTCACCACTGCGGTAGACGACGCTTCTTCACTATCCAGCTCTTGATCTGTGCCACAGTGGCCATGGGTAAAGCATCGCCGTCGTTCGTAGCCAGATATGACCGAGGCCACCGGTTCTGTGCTCAGCTATAATAGTGGCACATCACCGACAGCCAGCCGGTTGAGACCTCGACGAGGAGCGCCCTCGATGTCGCCGTCGACAATGGCTTCCGAATCTACAACATTGCCTCGTCGTGGCGCCATCGTTAGTTCAGATCCGCGCTACTGTGGCACGGGAAAAGCTACGTCCACCACGACCAAAAGTGACGGTACCACTCCGTTAATATCATGTCGGCCGAGACAACGGCAAGCAACGCCTCTAGCTCGCCACCATCTCACCGCCTCACAGGTCAACTCCCCCAAATCACGCCAGCGGCAGCGCGACGACTGGTCTTCCCACCAAGAAGAGTCTTGGTCAATAGACTTGCAGACGGAGGCCATCAGTCGTGAAAGATCTGGACAGACAAAAAAATATCAGGTGGTTTCTTTCTGGCATTTACCCCCCATAAAAGGCATAGTTAGATTTTGGACCCACTTGGTCTTGTTTATTCCACATATGCCAGATTTAAAATAAAATAGGACTTTTTGCCTACAAAAGACCCATATTTAAACTTAAGACCCCAAGGGTCTCATTTATTTGACTTAGGCCACGTACTTTTTAAAGCCCTAAGCTTGTAACCACGTGAAAAAGCGTATTTAGATTTAAAGACCACGGGGTCTTACTTATTTAATGTATGCCGCATGTTTTTTTTAAAATGGTGTATATTTATCGTTAAAAAATTAAGCGACTACAATTTTCGGCATTAGCAAGCTTCCCAAAGGCCGCTCCTAGCGCGCTTATATAGCTAGACCTATTTATTTTTTGGTCTACTCTTCTCCATTGCATCAAGTGGCGCAAACACTTTATGTGTCGGAGCTTTCGACTTCTATGACATATTAAGCTCACCTGCGACACGTAGTGCAGCGCACCCTCGTCAGCTAACCGACAAAGCCCTCATGAGGCCTCGATGTTTAAACACCGTTCTTAATTCTGTGTTAAAAAATAGTTGCATTTGTATATGCTTTATTTTTTCAAAGGCTATTTTTTCAGTCACATACTTTTATTTCTTGCAAAGGTTTTGATGTATAAACCACTCCATAAGCAAGGAACAAATTCACAACACCCTGTGACTTGAAGTGGCATTTAGGGTTTTCACTGCAGTATCCTGCTACCTCGACATTATATATTCGATCATACAGTGACCGACTATCAATGGTCAAACATTCACACCAGCGCATGCTACCAATGCAACTGGTGAATCAGAGCACTTTGCGCTCCATCCGCCCCTGAGGACACATACGACGGGAACTCTAAGTTCCGTCCAGCCCCCCAGGGCATTTTCATGAGCTCTACGCTACATTCCCCCTCTCAAGGGCACGTATGAGAACTCTAAGTTTCGTCAACCCTCCCAGGGTATTTACGTGAGTTCCATGTTCCATTCCCCCTCAAGGGCACTTATCAGAACTCTACGTTCCACTAGCCCTCTAGGGCGGTCCCTCAAGGGACAAACACCCTCAAGGGTGACAGGATAGAGCTCAAGTTCTATCCGAACGGTTTAGCTATAGTTCTAACCCGTGAAACGGAAAAACCTAGTGGGAGTTCGTCGCCCTACCCTATTTTGTTAATTCAAAATCTGGCAGAGCGGGAGTGCAAGGCTTCTTTGCCAGCCCTTAGCTGACGATAAGGGTTCACGTCAAAGTAAAATGCAAGCATGATGTGGTCAGCTCAAGCTAAAGAACACATACTTGCACAAAACAAACACCCTCCACAGGAGAGGTGACCCCTCAAGGGGACATTCAAACACTTAGCACATGCAACAACTTGCATGCACAGCTCTGTGTCCTCTCTCTTGAGAGGTTAACGTGGGGCACAGCCTCATCTTCCCAAAGATGATTCCGAGTAGCCTACTTAGGTGACATTCAAAAGTCCTAGCCTCAAGAGCTAGACTCGTGCAAAGTTCCAAGGCTTAAGCTCCCAAGAGCTTAGGTCCGAGCACATGGAGTAGAGAAATATTATTACCCCTACAAGCGAATGGAGAATCCCTTACAAATCTGACGTGTGTCTCAAGACACCAGGTATAAACTTCCTCAGCCAAATATTTTTGCTAAGGAAGTGGGGGGCTTATGATATACCTCAAATATAACTCCTAATAATTGGGGAATACTCGGCAATCCTAGTCGAACTGGGAGACCGATAATTATCTTATCAGAGATCGTGATGTGATCCTCAAGGATTCTAATGTGATCTTAACACATCTAGCTTACGGCCCAGTCCTACTAGGGCTCTTCTTCTTACCACTATATAAAGGGGTCTACCCCCCAGGTATGGGGGGACTACACACAATTTATGCTTTTTCAGAGTCATTATTATGTAGCTGCACTCTGACTTAAGCATCGAAGAGTTTTCCACCGGGAACCTCACCCGGCGGTCACTCATTTTCTGTCTTGTAGGTCATCGGTCCAGGCTCGGGTTCCGCAACGTACGCGGAGCATATTTTTAGCAGCAACAGTCCTAAAGCAAGGCCGATACATCTAAAGGTATCATGCATGTCGCATGTCGATGAACAAGAAATTAGCCCGAGGACAAACCTTTCTTAAGGCCGATTTGCTCTCACACAGTGGAGTAAGTTGACGACTATCAAATCACATTGTCAAATTAGGGATAGGAATGGCTAACTCGTGGCAAGCTCTGAGCATCAGAAGGACACACGACTTCCTTAGATAAGATCTAAATGTTTTGACAATGCTACTTTTTGATCAGAGAGAAGTTGTTGAAAACATGGCAGGACCTGGATAAAAATTTAGCCAAGAAGGTAAAATAAGGTCCTACACAGTCCCAACCCTTGACAAGGTTGATTTACTCAAGAGGAATTAGCGAGAGAAGAATAATAAAACATGCATGCCTCTACACATGGAAATTTTCATATTGGATCATCCTGGGGGCTTGGCATAAGCAGAGTAATAAGGCACGCATGCCCAAAACACAAGGCAGCTTCCAATTTCATCTCAGTTATAAAAGTCACAATGTTGTCTGAATTACTCCTCCCAGCAACACCAAACACATTTGTCAAACAGGCATCACATGTTCGTTTATCTTAAGTAAACGTGTTGAAAAGTATGCTTTGTGTGTGTATACTTATGCAGAAAATCAGTTTCAGAATTATACTAACATGCAAAGATTAACATTCAAAAAATAGCAGTAACGAGACCAAGTTAATAATGTGTAATATAACTCACAGCAAAATTACATAACAACAAATGGTAAGGCCGAGGCGTGAATTTGATTTACTGTCCTTAAGACTTATTCATCCCGCAATGGTGCTGACGACCTCTTGACGAAAGTCTCCCAGGATACAACGGTTATGCCTGGAAATAGGAGCACTGCAAATTTCCAAACTCGGCAAACCAAACAATGGCAGAACTCTCTCTTTCAGACACAGGAAAAATTGGACAGAATATTACAGAAGACAATTTCGGGATTCAGTTAAAAAATAAAAATCTGTAACTGGCTTGTTTTTTATATAGTGAATATTCACTTGGGGTGCAACTCTTCACAGCTGGTTGGAAAGGTTGCAACTTTTTGAAAAAATAAAATAAAATATTTATTTATTTATTTAAAATATTTTTGTCCCAAAAAGAATAAAGCCTGATGGGCCCGGGTGGGCGGCGCGCGCTTGTGTGGTAGACCTTGGGTCAACTTAGGTCCTCCCTGCTTACAAAACTTGGGTACCCCCAAGAAGCCCAACCATTAGCTCAAGGCTAAGCCTTATAAAGAGACAACATTGGCTTTATTTCTTCAATGTGGGATTCTCTTTTCTCTTCAAGTTGAACCACCAACTTCAACTTCAATTTTCTCATTCACTCCTTATTTGTTTTAAACTTGTGAATATACTATGATTATCTACTCCAATAGATGAACATAAATAACTTTGTTCCTAACCAAATTATGATTTGGAACCCATTTGAAAACTGAGTCAAAGATGGTTCTTCACAATGGGTTTAAAACCCAATTCCAACAATCCCCCACAAGAATAGAAAATTGACTAGACACTATACACAAAGAAACATTGACACTAGAAAGAGTTCTTTGAAACGACACTGCATCGGGATAGGTAACCGATGGCCTTGAACCTTCCCTAGTGAGAACTATCAGATTTACTGGTTACCCAGTGAACGTGATGTCTTGAACTATTCAACATTTAATGTAAATCGAGATAATAGAACTCCACACAGTACCGCTCAAACATTGTTTTGAGGTTCTCATTGTTGTGTTCATTTTGGCCCTGAACAACTCCTGGTTTTCATGAGTACTCTCTGAGAATTTAGCCTTACAATTCTCATAGAAGCGGCTCACTTCATACTCACATAGGTGACTTCTTATTAAGAGGTTCATACTGCACCCCCACTTGGATTTTCACAAGATATAAGAGTCATTAAAAGCATAGCTTAACCTAACCTTTTGTAGGTGCCACTGTCTTCTCATCGTAGGAATGGATATGAGTGTTTTAACCCCCCCCCCCCCCACAATGCTCCGTTTGAGTCGTATTTACATAATTTGGTTTTCCCTTTGAACCTAGATCTTAGGATCTCCAGTCAGCTAGGTAGGGTTTCCATTATGGAAGCTTTTAGTTCATAGGCTTAAGACCTATTCCTCTTGAAGATGTATTTACTTTCTCTCTAGTCAAAGCTTTCGTTAACGGATCCGCAATATTATCCTTTGACTTTACATAGTCATTAGAGATAATTTCACTAGAAAGTAATTGTTTAACGGTATTGTTTCTGCGATGTATGTGTCTAGACTTACCGTTATACATACTGCTTTGTGCTCTTCCAATTGCAGATTGGCTATCACAATGTATGCAAATTGGTGGCATAGGCTTAGGCCAATTTGGAATATCTTCCAAGAAATTACGAAGCCACTCCACTTCTTCTCCTGCTTTATCTAAAGCAATGAATTCAGATTTCATAGTGGATCTGGCAATACATGTCTGTTTAGAGGATTTTCAAGAAATAGTTGCTCCTCCTAATGTAAACACATATCCACTTATGGACTTTGTTTCACTAGAATTTGATATCCAATTGGCATCACTGTATCCTTTTAATACAGTAATGCAGCCCAAAGTTTAAGGTATATTTTAAGTACCTTAAAACTCTTATAATAGTTATCCAATGATTCTTCCCCGGATTGCTAGTATATATGCTCAGTTTACTGACCTCACATGCTATATTGGGTCTCGTGCAATTCATGATGTACATTAAGCTACCAATTATACGTGAATACTCTAATTGAGATATTCCTTCACCAGTATTCTTTGTTAGATGTAAATTTACATCCAGTGGTATCTTCACCGGACTATCATCATAACTTTTAATTTTGTCTAGCACTTTCTTAATATAGTGAGATTGTGACAAGCCGAGTCCATTTGATGTTTTGGTAATTTTCATACCAAGTATAACACCAGCCACACCCTTATCTTTCATATCAAATTTACTGGTCAACATTTCCTTGTAGCCTTAATGAATTCATTATTGCTCCCGATGATGAGCATGTCATCCACATAAAAACAAACAATGACATATCCTTTTTACGTGCCTTTAACGTAGACACATTTATCACATTCATTGATTCTAAAGCCATTTTCAATCATGACTCTATCAAACTTTTCATGCCATTGTTTAGGAGCCTGCTTTAGTCCATAAAGTGACGTAACGAGCTTACACACCTTCCTCTTATGATCAGGAGCTACAAACCCCTCGGGTTGCTCCATGTAGATCTCCTCATTTAGATCTCCATTTAAGAAAGTTGTCTTCACATCCAATTGGTGTATCTCAAGATTATTAATAACTGCAATAGCTATCAATATTCAGATGGATGTTATTCTAGTAACCAGTGAATATGTATCGAAATAATCAAGGCCTTCCTTTTGTCTATATCCCTTGACAACCAACATGGCCTTATATTTTTTGATCGTTCTATCAGTTTTCATCTTTCTCTTGAAAATCCATTTACACCATAATGGTTTAATTCCAGGAGGAAGATCCACCAGTTCCCAAGTATGATTTTGCATGATGGATTCTATTTCACTGCTAATAGCTTCTTTCCAATGTGGAGCGTCAGGAGTTGACATTGCTTCACTATAGGTACGAGGCTCATTTTCTAACAAATATGTTAGAAAATTAGGACCAAAAGATGTAGACGTTCTAGCTCTCTTACTACGTCTTGGCTCATCTTTCTCTTGTGAAGGTTCTTGGTCCATATTAGTTCTTTCTAGAGAACTCCGTTCTTGTGCAACTTTATAAGGAAATACATCTTCAAAGAAATGTGCATTCCTTGTCTCCATTACAGTGTTGACGCGTATATCATTAACTTCATATTTATGCACTAAGAATCGATATGCCGAGCTATGGTTTGCATATCCAATGAAAATTTCATCAACAGTTTTTGGTCCTATTTTGACCATTTTAGATGATGGGATAGCTACCTTTGCTAGACACCCCCACACTTTAAAATATTTGAAAGAAGGAGGACGTCCTTTTCCATAGCTCATAGGGTGTCTTTTGTAACTTCTTGTGGGGTACTTTATTAAGTATATGATTTGCAATTAAGACCGCCTCCCCCCACAAGTTATCCAATAGTCCAGAATTAATCAACAAAGCATTCATCATTTCCTTTCAAGTACGATTTTTTTGCTCAGCAGTTCCAATTGACTGAGGCGCATATGGTGCCATGGTCTCATGAACAATTCTGTGATTGGCACAATATTTTTCAAGAAGAAAACATATTCCCCACCTCTATCACTTCTTAGTACTTTGATTTTCTTGCTAAGTTGATTTTTAACCTCAATTTTGTATTGCATAAATGCTTCCAAGGTTTCATTCTTGCTTCTAAGCAAATATACATAACAAAATCTCGTACAATTATCAATAAAAGTAATAAAATATTTTTTTCCTCCTCTAGATTGTACCACCTTTAAGTCACATATGTCACTATGAATTAGACTTAAAGGTTCCGTACTTCTTTCAATTGACTTGAAAGACGTTTTTGCCAATTTAGTTTCAACACAAATTTCACATGCTTTATGCGAGTCAAAATCCATTTTAGGCAAAAAAAAAACCATTTTTCACAAGCTTTTGTAAGGAACCATAATTTACATGACCTAATCTATGATGTCATAAATTAGGAGATTCCAACAAATAAATAGAAGAAATATTTTATTAACATCGGAATTCGGTACAGCTTTAGACACGATGGTCATTACATTTAACTTAAAAAGACCATCACATAGGTTCCCTTTTCCGACAAACATCCCACTTTTAGTGAGTACAAACTTATCATTCTCAAAAACGAGCTTGAAACCATTCTTACTCAACAATGAGCCCGAAACTATATTCTTTCGAATGTCCGGCACATGAAGCACATTGTTGAGACCCAACTCCTTGTCCCGATGTCATCTTTAAGACCACCTTACCCATTCCTTGCACCTTTGAAGATGAAGAATTTCCCATGAACAGATTCTCGTTCTTGGCACTCTCTGGTGTAGTAAACATACTTCGCTCGGAGCACACATGTCAAGTAGCGCCCGTGTCTACCCACCACTGTTTGGGATTTCCAACCAAGTTGACTTCGGACACCACTGCAGATAAATTCAAATCTGTCACGTCCTCGGTAATTTTGATAACTTCCGTCACATTGGCTTGAGAATTCTTTCCTTTTTTTTCCTTTGTTTTTGCTACTGTACTAATTCTTAGCTCGATGGCCTGGCTTGTCGCACACATAGAAATTCCCACTGAACTTCCTCCTTTTATCACCGCCCTTTGGATTTGAGCCGTTTGTTCCACTTGGACCATCTGATTCAGAAATTTTCCACCTCTTTGATGGACCTTGCTCGACCACGTTTGCGTTGGCTTATTGATAATAGTTATCGGCCTTCTTCTCGGACTGGCGATTATCCTCCTCAATCCTCAATCTGACAATCAAGTCTTCAAGCTTTATTTCTTTGCGCTTATGCTTCAATAGTTCTTGAAATCTTTTCAAGTAGGTGACAAATTTTCAATTAACGCAGTCACTTGAAAAGATTCTCCTAGTACCATCCCTTCCGCACAGTGTTATTAAAGGCGCGCCTAGGCGCACAAAGCGAGCCTCGCCTAGGCCTAGGCGCAGCGCCTTCAATAAGGCGCGCGCCTTGTGCGCCTTGTGCGCCCAGGCGCTCAGGCGCTAGGCGCATAGAGGGGCGGGGCGGGAGGCGCAAAGCTAGGCGCACGATGTGTAACCGTTCGATTTGGCTTCTTGTCTTCACGTGGACCGTTGATTTCTCTTTTAGTATTTTACCATTTTTGTCTTTACCAAGTCAAAACATTTTCTTAAGACTAAAATATAAAACATAACTAATTTGTTAGCGATAAAACATTTTTTATCGCTAATTGCTCACCAACTACGTTAACCTTTCTGTGAAAGCTGTTGAAGACAGAGTACACATGGCTAAATTAGGAGACCTAACTGATTTGTTAGCTTCACTTTATATTGTTCATAAGGCCAAAGCTCAATCTTGAGAAAAGATTTGAATTTTTAGTCCCTATATTATGCCCATTCCCATTGAGATCGATCTAAGTTTTAAAAGCATAATTTATTTTTATTGTTGGAAGCTTGTTAAATTAGAATGTTGGTATTTGAAACTTTCTCTAATGTTTAGAAGTTTGTTAATTGTCATGTTCTAAATTTTTTTTACTTAAATTTTTTATTTAATGCGCTTTTATTTATTTATTTTTATATATTTTAATATTGCGCCTTGCTTCGAAAAGGCTTGTGCCTTGCGCCTAGGCTCCATGGACCTTTTGCGCCTTAGGTGCGCCTGCGCCTTTAATAACTATGCTTCCGCATGAATATCATGCATAATTAGCTGAAACTCTTTAACTTGACTAATCACAGTCTTGGAATCCACTATCTTGAAATCAAGGAATTTGCCGACTACAAATTTTTTAGAGTAGGCATCTTCCGTTTTGTATTTCCTTTCCAATGCTTTCGCATTGATCATTGGACTATACACGTTATACAACGCATTATCCAATCCATTGAGGATATAGTTTTTGCACAAGAAATCCAAATGCTTCCAAGCATCCACGGTAGCCACAGTCTGCAGGTTAGGATTTTTACCAAGATCTAGTACATCCTCGTGCAAGAACCTTGCTAAATTCAAGGTGGTCAAATAGAACAACATTTTCTGTTGCCACCTTTTAAAATCCTTTCCGTTGAACTTTTTCGGTCTTTCACCAAGTCCAACGGAACCATGTGCAGGTGCTACGAAAAGTGTTGCATACACAATCCCACCACCATGTTGCACGTTGGGATGAACTGGTCCACTTTCGGGAATGGTTTCACTAGCCATTGTTATATCTATCACAGATTATAACAATAATTATTAAACGAAAACAATCCAGTCTATCACAAAAGTATAACGTAAACAGATTCTAGTAACACTAAAATTAAATTCAGAAACTGAAAATCATTTTAGTAAAGTTTGACAGAATCAAATAAGAAAACAAAATTTTGAAAACACTATTTTGGAAACACTGTTTCTACACACGTAACACAAAGTGCAGAATAAGTCTTAAGATTGTTGGAAAGTATGCTTTGTGTGCGTATACTTGTGCAGAAAATCAGTTTCGAAAATATACTAACATGCAAAGATTAACGTTCCAAAAATAGCGGTAACGAAACCAAGAAAATAATGTGTAACTCATAGCAAAATTACAGAAACAGCAAATGGTAAGGCCGAGGCGTAAATTTGATTCATTGTCCTTAAGACTTATTCATCCTGCAACGGTACTGACGGCCTCTTGACGAAAGTCTCCCATGATACAACGGCTACGTCTGGAAATAGGATCACTCCAAATTTCCAAATTCGGCGAACCAAACAATGGCAGAACTCTTTCTTTCGGACACAGGAAAAATCGGACAGAATATTACAGAAGACAATTTCGGAATTCAGTTAAAAAATAAAATTCTGTAACTGACTCCTTTTTATTCACTGGGGGTGCAACTCTTCACAGCTGGTTGGAAATGTTGCAACTTTCCTAAAAAGAAAATAAATAAATAATTTATTGATTTAAAATGTTTTTGTCCCAAAAAGAATAAAGCTTGATGGGACAGGGCGGGAGGCGCGCGCGTGTGTGGTGGACCTTGGGTCAACCTAGGTCTTCCCTCCTTACAAAACTTGGGTACCCCCAAGGGGCCCAACCCTTAGCTCAAGGCTAAGCCTTATAAGGAGACAACATTGGTTTTATTTCTTTAATGTGGGATTCTCTTTTCCCTTCAAGTTGAAACACCAACTTCAACTTCATTTTTCTCATTCACTCCTTATTTGTTTTAAACTTGTGAATATACTATGATCATTTACTCCAACAGATGAACATAAATAACTTTGTTCCTAACCAAATTATGGTTTGGAACCCATTTGAAAATTGAGTCAAAGATGGTTCTCCATAATGGGTTTAAAACCCAATTCCAACAAAACGTATTTATCTTAGTTTAGAGTAGATCATTAAGTCATGTATCTATCTCATCTTGGCAGTTCCCATAATGTATTTAGTCTCTCAATCAAATGTTTTGTACTCTCAAAAGGTTATCATTTTCACTCTGTTGCTAAACTGCACCCACTGTGAAAACTGAGTCAAAGATGGTTCTCCACAATGGGTTTAAAACCCAATTCCAACAAAACGTATTTATCTTAGTTTAGAGTAGATCATTAGGTCATGTATCTATCTCATCTTGGCAGTTCCCATAATGTATTTAGTCTCTCAATCAAATGTTTTATACTCTTAAAAGGTTATCACTTTCACTCTGTTGCTAAACTGCACCCACTGTGAAGATATACTACCGTTATTGATTGCATTATTTATGCTGGGCCTACTTTGGATAAAGAAATGGCACTCAAAAGTCCTAAACCATCAGAAAAAAAATTCTTACGTATTTATCGATCATTTGAAAAAGTTAGATTAGGTAGCTTTTTTCTCAAACACGAGAGCATTTATGTTATTTGAGAATTGTGTTCTATACATGATCCTGTTACGACATTGTACGCCCAAGATGTCGCACATCTATCCAAACCTCGCACACGCCCAAGACGTCGCACATCTATCCAAACCTCGCACATATATCGACAAGATCACGACCACAGCACGGCGCGGCTGATCATTCGAAGGCAAACAAAGTATTTAACAACACATTTAACTCTTCTCGACACTTGATTCCTCTAGAAGATTAGGTGGACGTGAATGTTGGTATTAGCTTTGTCTTTTATTTTTAGTTTAGATTTGAGAAGTGGTCATCCGACTTGGCACCATACTTTGTTTAGGTAAAGCATTAGCATTCGAATCCTCTAAGATTAGACACTCTGAAACCATAACCACTAGAGATGTCAAATGGGCCTGAGGGCCCATGGCCCTCCCTGTCCGGCCCAAAAAAAGCCCAGGCTGGCCCGGCCCTCTTGTGAACAGTAGCAGCAAGCAAAAATAGGGCTTTGGGCCTAGACTTGGACCAAGCCGGAGTTTTCAAGAGAAAGGCCCAGGCCCGGCCTGAAAAAAGACCAATTCTGGCCTGTTTTTAGGCCCGATTCTGGCCCAAACACACAAAAATTAAACTCATTTCCTAGATAGCCATTTCGAACAGATACAAGCTGTGGCTGAGAATGCTACAAACTACTCCACAATATTGGAGCTGACAATTAAATGGGCTATCCATCAGAAAATTCTTAAGACTAGGAGTTTCAATTTGTAGAGCTCTTCAGAAGCTTTGTTTTTAAGTATAATTAGCTTGACAGGAACCTGTGAAATTAATCATGACTAGTCGTGCCAACCAAAATTTACTCGTTATACTAACACCAACTTACACAGCATCTGTTATATGTCAATTAAGTGACCCCAAGCAACAAAGCGAATAACCTATGTATTTGTCTAAAGCTGTGCTTAAACAGTCTATAGTATACTCAAATACTCAAAAAATTTTGACGAAGTTGTTTCTCTAATATGGGCCTATCTCAAAACCTATATAATCTCTTGCACAAGAACCACCAAAATGTAAACTCAATAAATTTCCTTCTCCAATCAAAACAATAAATGTTCTATCATTTAGCACGACAATGTTATTAAGCAAAGCTATTATAATAGATTCACCTATACAGCTCAAAATGACCTAACAGGTATAGTGTAGACCCCAAGGGCGAGAATATTTGCAAATGTCAGCCATACACCATGATCACATTCAAGGTGACCTAGCTCATGAGCCAAGACAGCCTGCTCGTAGTAGAAGTTCTACTACGAGTCAGTTGTCTTACCACAAAATACAAAGGAAAAGAACTTGAAAATCCATACATAAGTGATCCACCTGCAGATTCAAGCATACATTAGACAGGGTAAGAAATAGAAATAAAGAAGCGGTAGACAACTTTTATGCATATGCTTCATGGACTACATTACCATATAATAGACAAATTTGATGTATTCTTGTTGGCCATCGACGTAGGTAAATAACAAGTAATTAGGAACAAAAAAAATAAATATTTTTTGGACCCGGTCCCAAATATTGGGCCTAGGACCAGGACTTAGACTGAGCCCATATATCTCAGATTTCAAGCCCGGCCCGACCCATTATTGTAACATCCCGGAATTTTTCGGAACGTTAACACTCAATCAATCGTTTACGCTAAGACGATAAAACCCTCGACTCAACCAATTTATAATCATCCACCGGTCAGAGCAACTAAACCATCGAGTAAAACAATACGCTTAGCGTACTACCATAGTTGAAACATCAAGTCTAAGTTAACAATTTAAAATAACAATAATGACCCACGCAGGGGTTTTAAAGACTAAGACAAAACTAAATTTCTCTTTCCCTCACTCGAATCTATTTCACACCCAATGCGATCTATTGTTGGATATTACCTGCAGAAATGAAGTCAAAGGGGAGTGAGCTTTTGAGAGCTCAGTAAGGTCGCTCAAACGAAGAAATTATGAAATAGTTTACGAATACAAAACGATGTTGGTTTTGTTCAAAGAAACAATTCGATGATAATTTCCAGAATTTTCACAACGATTACAACTAATTCGATCAGGTATTAATATGACTGTCAAATACGATGCAAACAATCACAAACGCTATTGAACATGAGTTGCAAAGCCACACATGCAATGCAGGGTAATCACTTAGCAAAGCCACAAAGGCGATGCTCATTAACACTTTCCACCGGCTAGTCCATCAAGGCACTAGCCCACACCAATACACCGGCTAGTCCGTCAAGGTATTAGCCCACACCAGTATCCTCCAATATACACCAACTCCCACCAAACACTTCGATGCAAATTCTCATGTCAATATGCAGAATGACAACAAACGATAATACAATTATTAAATCGATGCACAACGAAAAATAAACACAGAGCATCGAGTATGATTTTCAATAAACGCTTAAGGCTCAAGAAAAGGTATTAAAGGCAAATAACGAATTTCTCATAACAAATATAACGGAGTCCAAAGAAATTCGATAGCAATTTTTAAAAAAATATACGAGGATAAACTGATGAATTGGGTTTCGGAAAGAAATCCCTTACCTCAGTCCAAGCTATGCACTGCCCAACACCTCGATCCAAAATCCTTTGAATTAACCTAGGTCGGGCAATTTATTTATCAGAATGCTATCCACACTGATATATTATAAATCTAACATATCTACCCACAATATACTCATTTTCCTACCCGGAACGATGAAATTCAAAGCAGTTTCCCACTCGGCCAACCTAACCCGACACTCGTCACACTCCACGAGACTCCAAAATATTCTAAAAATATTCTTATCATTCATTAGGCATTATTTATAGCTTAATAGAGCATATGGGATAAAAATATAATTTTTTTATTATTTTTGAATTAAAAATAATTTTCTTAAATACACTAAAACCAACAAATTTCCATAATTTCTTCTACCTACAAATAAGGACTCGTAATTTTTATTCAATCCTTAATATATGTATGAAAATTATAGAAATTAGAGTTAGGATTTAAAAGGCGCTAAAACTATTTCTTTATTTTTCATTTTGTTAAATTCAATGCGATACGGAAAATGATGGCAAATCAACTCCAAATATTATCAAACTTTTACTGAGTCTTGCCTCTAGTATAAAAACATTACCCTAATTTTTCCAAAACATTTTCATGGGTTTAAGGGCTTTAAAAGATATTTATAATTCAGTATTTGCAGAAAATATAATAATTGCATACATTATCAGAAAATTATGAAATTTTCATAGAAATTATAATATTGTACCAAGAATCATCCTGTAAATTTTCAGAATTTTTGAACAATCGTACAATACCAACAGTCACGTGGTACAACTATGCAAGCACAGTGTACCTCCCCACTGCACAGACCCAATACTGTTCACCTGTCTTCTTCATCTTACTCCTGCCCCTTCTCTGCAATACAGCCGAACTACACCAGCCACCCACTCACGTTACAAACACACTTTGAAAATATAATTATAAACTACACTACACCTAAACTCACACAAACACATTAGATACATAATTTCTCACTTAATTCGTTTACCCACTATCCTTTGAACCAAGATCATAAAGTCACGGACAGCCATAGTTTCCCCTTCACACACCTCACAAACCCATTCACCCATTTAGTTTTGTACTCGCACTTATATACATCATATATATGAACACAGACATTATATATGACACAAATCGTCCACACCCATTGCCTCACGGCATGGGTCTCCTTCCTTTTGTTTATTTTAAAACATGCATCAGATTATCCCCATGCATCAGATTATCTAGTCACACAATTTCACTCATATACACAAACACATTACCCATTACTCAAAAAAAGAGAAACTAAACTTGAAAATAAAACTTACCCAAAAATGCTACGATCGCCGGAATTCCTTGCCTGCAGTTCTCTCTCTCTCTCTCTCGTCTGTTGCAACTGAAGAGTACCTTTGCTCTTAGTCTAAGTTAACCGAAATTGATTATGCAAATACTTAATTTTCTCCCTAAATTCATTCTTGGTTCCCTCTCTTTCCAAAATTAAGTAGTTGACTTCATTTTTCAAATAAATCAGATTTTGATATTGATTTTATGATTATTTACTAATTCACTTCACTAATTGTTGCATAATTATTATTTTTTTGTCACTCGCGCTAATCAATACCAAGGGGTCCGATTAATATCACTTATAAGAGCTATCATTAAATTTCAACTTATGGTTCTTAAAGTTTGTCGCTAAAGATTGTCAATAAAAATTCAATCACGCTAATCATTACTAAACATTTCAAGTAATATCAATTATATCTATTAATGTTAAATTATAATTTATAATTTCTAAAATAAAATTGTCACTAAACTGATTTATACGTGACTGGTTAAAATTTATTGAAGTTCGGAGTATTACAATTATCATTGGAAGCCTGTTGGGCTTGGGCCAGCCCAAGCCCGACCCATTTGACTTCTCTAACAACCACCTCTCAACTAAGAGCTTGATTTCCATATCAAATCAGATATGTTTCGAGATCTCCATCGCCTCATTTTTGTTTTAATACTTCGTCGATAAAGCTCTAAGAAAACGTTGCAAAGAGAACTGCTAAAGAAAGCACGCGACACAAAAATTGAAAAGAAATCGCAAAAGGAAAAAGAAAAAAGAAATTTGGCATAGCTTGCAAAAACTTATTGTGAGATTATTGACCAACCCACCTTCTGTTCCTCTATACTCCCCCAACTATATACTCATTTAGTCACTTCTTTGTACATCGAAGGGCAAAAAGGTAAAAAGAGCAACTAAGTATTCCTAGAAGATATTAGGATAATAAATAAACAAAAAGCAGTTGATATGAGCCGTCAAAACTGATCACGAACTTCTTGATCAAGCCGGGTAATCAAGCCCCAGCTCCATCTTACACACGCCGTCAACAGCCTCCACCCGCTTCACTTTCTTTGCGTTGACGCCGTTAGCGCGGGAAACCGGCTCAAAGCCGAGTGTTAGCTCCAGCTCAATCTCGCCGTCCTCGGCTCGCTCATCCTTCTTCAACGACGGCGACTCCAGCTCCACTCTCAAGAGCACAGTAGCCTCCGCCGTTTCCACGGAAGCCAAGCTCTCCGACTCCCGGCTCTCCCCCTCCACGACCTGCGCCGCCTCGGACTGGTGGCTCAGCGACGACTCGTGACTCGTCGAGCGATTCACATCCTCATGGCCCGACTCCTCCCCTGACCCAACCCACGCCGGGCTCGCCTTAGCCTCGGCAGCGGACCTCTTGAACCGGCACCGAGTCCTGACCCGGTGAAGATCGTTCGACCCGGCCGAGTTCTCATCCTTGGTTACGTGACGGATATCGTAAGCCTTCAGCGGCGGCCCGTTGTTGGTCTCAGCAGTCTCGGACGCGATCTGGGTGATCGGAGCCCCTTTCAGAACCGCCTCTACAGCATTTTGACACAGCTGCCAGCTCCCGGACCAAAGCAACCCAACTGATCCGTAAATCGGGTTCACAATCCGCCCACATGCCTCGTATAGCAATGATCTAAATATCGCTGCAAATCAAACAAGAACAAGTCTTTATCAGAAAAAACGACACGGGTATTCTAAAGAACCCCTGGTCAATAACAAACGGATTGGTGCATGTGTATACCAGGACGGAGATGTTCGGGACCGGCGTTGATGAGGTTCATGAGGCCGGCGCGGCCGTAAAACTTGGCGAGGAAGACGGTGGCATTGGCTTGGGATTCGGGGCTTTTGATCCATTGGAGGCACGGCCTGATGCTGCAACTGTCGCTACAGCCCTTCCGGAGGACTCTGCAACCATTGCAACTCATTCGCATTCTGCCACTTTTTGGTAAAACTGTAGGTATACAGAAATGGAGGGAAAAATGGGGCAGAGAAGGTGGAGGAAGAGGCAGGAAGATGACTGGTTGTAAGAGGGGTCGCGCTAAGTATTATTACAGTATAATAATATAAGAGGGATTAGTTCGACTGGGGAAGAAAGATGCAAGATATATAAGGAGAGGCAGAGGCAAGAGCAGGTAAGGCCGCTGGGTTTGAAGGGGTAACTGGAGGCCGCAGCTGTTTCCGGAAGAGCGGTAGAGTGTTTTGAGAAAACCAGGTTTCCACATTCATGGAATTGGTGGAATTTTCCTAGCATGGAAAAGATGCAAATATAGTACTCACAAATCATCACGACCACTCTCGTCATCGGCGACTGGTACCACGTTCCACTCATCTAGGTCAGGTTCACCTCCTCATTGGTGGGTGCATCGCGCACTTTTCAGCAGGGCAGAGGAACAGTGAGTGCACTTGACTTTTCAGCCCATAGCAACAGTAGAGTAAACAAAACCCACTCAACACAACAGGCCTTCTGATCTTGTCCTCTTAGGGGGCTGGAGGGGTGAGATGGTAAATTGCTTGCAGAAGGCTCTGAAGCAAAGGGGACAGTTGGAGGAAAGGCGGGCAACGTTGGGGGCTGGTGCCATGCAAGTGTGGACAAACGGAAGAGGGGCGCGTGGGGAGCACGTGATGGTGTCAGAGTGCGGTCGAATCGCCACATTTCTTGGAAAACAGGGGCCCACGCCTCCACCCCGCGCGCTGTCGTGGCCCACCTGCGTGGCTCCTGGTTTTCGGGAAGTCGGTCTCAGTCTTACGAGTTGGCGGTATTGTCACCTCCCAAAAACCGGTGGCCGGTTTCTGGTTTTGTGGGTTTTTGGGACCGTGGGCGCAAAAGATACCGGGAGTTGTGGAGGTGACCGGACACCGGTTGGGGCGGTATCTCGTGTCCTTATGCTTATCCCGTAAGGCAGGACACGCGCAACTTGCTTTCGCACTGTCAGGTTGTGGGGTAAAAAGGTGGGATTGGACAAAATTAGTCGGTAAGGAAAAGAGACGAAGACAAAGTCGTCTATTTTTAGTAAAAAAATTGTGAAGTACTTGAGAGCTTTTCTTGACACAACTTATGAATTATCTTTAGGAAGAGTTTTTTTTTTTAATTAAAAGAGAGAATAAAAAATATATACCATGATAGAAACGTTATAACCTATCCGCTAATGTCAAAACATACATACATGTCAAAAAGAAAGGAATAAAACTAAAATAAGTTACATTAGCATAGAAACAAAACAACACTAAGGCACAGAAAGTAATGTCACGCATTGCAGGTACTACATCTACATCCCATTCATGTAGCATGCTAGTATCTGTATTCAAAACAAAAGAGGCTATTACTGAGGAAAGATTCAACATTCGATCTACAAGCAGTCCCTTAGGCGATATGCATAGAATGCACTTCCTGACTCCAGTTAGCTATATTACACAATAGACAGATGACTGAGCGATTCATTCCTGACTTCGTTACTTGGTATCTACACGAGCAATTCAGAATGAGCAACAAGAATAATGATATGTAAGCAAACATGACGTGATAACCAATCTATAACTAGTCATAATGCAGCAGCTGTTACACTAGCTTTATCGGTTGAGTATATAGTATCTGTACATGTAGCAGTCGGAACACATAACGAATTAAAACGAACTATATCAACACCAAAGTAGAGGTTAGAGCTTATGGCAGGATCAACGTTAAAGCTAACAACAGTCATGATCGAAAAAGAGAATAGAAAACAAGAGTGGACCGAAAACAACATTCGCAGATTTTAAGAAAACCCGAAGGGAATCAACAAATTATAAAAATGCTCGAATTGCACTGTTCTTAGCCTAAATCGGGAACTACTTTTATTCTCTATTTTTCGAATGCACTGCCAGAACCGATGAGTCTCTGCAATGCTAAACGATGTCAACGAAAACTTTGTGCCTCGGAATAGGAGGGCATTTCTGCCGCACCAAATGTCCCTGAGGTTTGGGGGTAATTACACCTATGTCCCTGAGGTTTGGGGGTAATTACACGCGAGGACACAAAGTTTCAAAATGTAACACTTATGTCCATTGACAAACGGAATACCAAAATACTTAACGGTTTTGACAAAAAGACCAAGTTGCCCCTAAATAAAAGTTAAAATCCTTATTTGCCCCTGGGACCACATGAAACCCTAATTTTTCATTGTCTCCCCCCCCCCACTCGCATGTGCCTCCCCCTACCCCTTTCCCTTTCCCTTCCCCGTCGCCCCCACCATACCCCTTCCCCTTCCCCTTCCCCGTCACCCCCACCCTACCCCTTTCCCTTCCCCGTTGCCCCTACCCTTCCCCTTCCTCGTCGCCCCCCACCCTTCCCCTCCCCCTTCCCCTTCCCCGTCGCCGGCGTCTCCTTCACTGGTCGATCGGAAGGAGCGCCGGAGTTGATCGCCCGTTGCAGTGGTGTAGCAGCACGGTGGCTTCGGCGCGATGCTCGCAGAGGCTCGATGAAGCATCTTCCTCCCCCTTCCCCGTCTGCGCTGTAACCCATCTTCCTCCCCCATCCCCAGCGCTGCACCCCGACCTTCCTCCCCCATCCCCTGCGCTGCACCCTGACCTTCGGCGATTGAATTGAATTGAAGATTGAATACCAAAATACAGATTGAGTTGAAGATTGAATTGAATTGCAGATTGAGTTGAAGATTGAATTGAAGCCCTAATTGGTTTTGAAATTTAGGGTTTGTAAATTAGGGTTTTGAAACCCTAATTGGTAGATTGAAACCCTAATTGAGTTGAAGATTGAATTGAATTGCAGATTGAATTGAAGATGAATTGAAGCCCTAATTGGTTTTGAAAATTAGGGTTTGTAAATTAGGGTTTTGAAACCCTAATTGGTAGATTGAAACCCTAATTGAGTTGAAAATTGAATTGAATTACCTTAATCTTTAATTAAGGCTTGATATCTTAATATAAAAAAAATTTAAAAAATATACCAAAATACAGTACAAGGGGTAGCATTGTCATTTTAAAAATACGTATTGATGACATCATAAAAAAAGTACACTTTTTGGACGGAACCCTGACGGATGGAAACGGGTGATACATTTGAAACACTTTTGGTCACGGAATGTTACATTTTGAAACTTTGTGTCCTTGACTGTAATTACCCCCTAACCTCAGGGACATATGTGTAATTAGCCTTATTATATTATAAGATAGAACACGTCAGTTCCACTACTAAAGGTGAAGTGACTGTGAGGTAGGGACTTGCTCAAAATGGCTCTGCTAAAGTGTGAGTCTTATGACACTGAGGAATAAGTGTTTTTGTGTTTCAAGGAACAGGAAGAGCATTTTTATGATGATCTTTTTTAAACTTTTAATTATGTTTTTTTTTTATTTTCTTAAACTTCTGATATTTTTCTCTCAAAAAGTTAATTATTAATAATTTGTAAAATTTTAAAAGTATTTTTTAATGCATTTTTACTTTTGAGTCGCACTCTATATGTAATATGTAAATACCTATGACTCATTTTTCCTTAATTTTCTCTTATCATCTCTAATTTTTCTTACTGCCGCTCCATCTGGAGGCATCTGTTAATTTATAACATTATAGAAATTAATCTCAATATTTATGTCCGCATAAGCATTACCTCTGTCTCAAATGCTAGCCAAATTTATGCAGGCTTTATTGTCAAAGTATAAATACTTTTTGTGAGATACTATAATGGTGTTGGATGGTACAGTATTTTAACAAAATCCATGACTGCTGTACATGTGAAAGTATATTTAATCTAGATATATGTGTAACTTGATTTCATTTTGAGGTATATAGGCAGCAAAAAGCGAGATTCTTATTTTACTCTAGAATGGGCCATGCTCACTTCAAAGCTTCTTTATCGAAGTTTGTAATTTTGTGTGGCGGAAATAAGGGTATGCATGACAAGAAAAATTCCACTCCAATTGTGACCCGTATGTTTGTAATTTAATGAGTTACAACGAAAATTGGATGCTAAACACGAAAAGTAATTCGAAACATTTTATATTCAAATGATTTTTATGGACAACAGCTTGAAAAACACTCGCAACACATGATTAGACATCACGGAGTCCCGATGTCTTGTGTTTTTCTTATCCCTACCTAATGAAGAAAAATGTTACCCACAAGATGGTACCACGTGTCACCATCTTGTGGCACAAAACTATCAGAACCACTAATGGGGAAGTGAAAAGCCTTAATCACCCACCATTATGGTCATAAATTTTCACTTAGTAATATTAACTGCCCATTAGTGAAAATAACATCCCATGAACTTGGTAACTCTCAAATCAATGGAAAATAACTACCCAAATTACTACCCACGAGGTAGAGAGCCATATAAAAGGAGGGAAGAAAGGTGATGGGTGGTAGATGTCTTCCAATTAGAGTTTACACTAAATCCATCTTGAGTTTACTCTAACTTAAGTATCGAAAATTTACCGCCGAAAATTCTTTCGGCGAGTCGCCGGTGTTGTCTCTTTGTTGTACAGGTCAATTCACGAATCAAATTCCGAATTTCATCCACAACACTACCTAATAAAAAAACTAAATACGAATCAGACCGACCAACTTCATATTCTATCGTGTACACTTCACTTTATCGCCAAATTGGTGAAAACTTTTAACTAGAACGTTTTAACCTTAAAGACAAAGTCTTGCTTGTTGGAATCCTTCCGTGAAACTGTGAAGAGCAGATGTCAAATTGTGGATGCGTAATATAAATAAATATTGGAAAAGGTGGCCGGCCAGCTGAAATTTGGGAGGAAAATGACCCAATCCCAGAGTATTTTAATACTACTCCGTACTAGTCGTTTGCATAAAATTGAAACTGACCCAACTTGTTTGTCCATAAAAATCAAGCGACTTTTGACTGGCTACTAACGGTATTCCTTCCTGTTTTTCCAACCCAGTTCCCGCCGTCAATTCTTTAATACTTTCCGTCGCAATTTATTTATATTTTCAGGGGTGTTTTACTTTGCTTTTTCTTTACTTTTTTAGTGACATCCTTACCTTGCTAAATTGGATTTGGCGTAGTTCGATTTGACGACCACCGGGTGCAATTTCGGATTTTTCCACAACAGCCCTCGTGCGATTGGATCTAGAATTTAAAAGTGGTAGTGTGCCAGTGGAGTTGTGATTGGCTCAATGGTGAGCAGTAATGGTAGCGATAGAGTGGTAGTGGGCTCGGGGATGGTGAGCAGTAATGATAGCGATATAATATTTCAAAAGGGTGCATGAAAATTTAGTCTTTTGCGTCCGTCCGCACATGCACGTATGTCACACAAGGCCATGGTGATGGTTATGCCAACATATATGACAACATTTTAAAAGTATCATCAAATTCATCAGCTTTGTGTTACTAAAAATAAAAGCAAGCATAGCAGTACGTTAAATGAAGCACATTAACATGTTTTGTTCTGATGACTATATGTGTTGGTAAAAAGACAAATTTTGTTTATAAGGACAAGGAGCCATCCGACTTATGCTCCTTATGTCTATATTTAGGGTCTGAAAGTTAAGCAAACATTAGGTAGTTCGGGACTAACGGTAACTATCATGTAAAATTGTCCATACAATATAAAATAACACATTAGCTCCCTTAACACGTCCTTTTATCATATTCATCTTTTCACCTAAATGGTGGAAACTTTCGATGCGAGACTATGTAATATTTGTGATTAAAACTTGGGCCCGCATTTGCAAGGAATTGATCAGGATTAAAGTTGGCACCAATTGGAACAGAGCTTTACCTATCTAATCTAATTATTCAATTCAAGTTGTCATCACCCTGCTCATGACATAGTACAAGTACAATGATCATTGAGCGCAACTTGCACTAGTTTTTAACAAGGGGAAAGTAGGGAATGACCCCTCTACTTTACACGTTGTGCGATTTGCCCCCCTCCACTTCAAAGTTAAGCACTAAACCCCCCCCACAGTTACAGAAAATAGGCACCTTAGACGGAAACCGTTAAATATAACAGCGCGTGGTCAACACGCGCGCTGACTAACGATTTTTTTTTATAAATGACATTTTTGCCCCTTGTCTCTTTTTAGAAAAGAAAATCAGAAAAAAAAACCCTAATTCTAACCACCCCACCCCCCCACCCCCCACCCCTATCCCCCCAACCCAATTCTGTCAACTCCCCCGACCACCCGACCACCGCACCCCTTCATTTCCCCGTCTGCCTCCCTCTTCCCTGTCGCCGCACCACCCTCCCCCTTTCCCTTCCCCGTCGCAGCGACCGCCCTTCCCCTTCCCCGTCGCCGCGACCGCCCTCCCCCTTCCCAAGGCCCCGTCGCAGCGACCGCCCTTCCCCTTCCCCGTCGCCGCGACAGCCCCCCCTTCCCAAGGCCCCGTCGCAGCGACCGCCCTTCCCCGTCGCCGCGACCGCCCTCCCCCTTCCCCTTCCCCTTCCCCTTCCACGGCATTGATGAAAATTTGAATTGAATTGAAATGGAATTGAATTGAAATCGGTAGTGTGGGTTTGCCCGAGGGCTTGCCGGCGTGGTGGGGTGGGGCGGGGCGAGTCTGCTGGATGGTGGGCCGAGAGAGGCTGCCGGCGGCGTGGGGTGAGGATGACGCTTGGGCTGTCGGCGGCGGGGTCAGATCTGGAGAAGGAGAAGAGAAACCCTAATTTTCAAATTAGGGTTTTGAACCCTAATTTTAAGGTTTCAAAACCCTAATTTTTAAATCAGGGTTTCAAATCCTCTAATTTTAGGATTTCAAAAGCTTAATTTGCAAATTCGTTGTTAATCCTAACGGCAATCGCGGTTCTTTTTTTTTTTTTTAACTCCCTGGTGGTCGGAGAAAAAGACTAGTGGTTGTGTTCAGTGAAGTGGTTGTGCTCAGTGAATCACCAATTGTAGCGGGGTTGACCAGAGGAGGAGGGTCATGGGCAAAAATTGTAATTTAAATTTGAGGCGGGGAAATTGCACACCATGCATAGTACAGGAGGTCATTAGCTAATAAAGAAATAAGGGTATTTTGGTCATTTCACGCTATTCATAACGGATCCGTCTAAGGTGCCCATTTTCTGTAACTGTAGGGGGGTTTAGTGCTTAACTTTGAAGTGGAGGGGGGCAAATCGCACAACGTGTAAAGTAGAGGGGGTCATTCCCTACTTTCCCCTTTTAACAACTCTCCTCTGCCTTTGAGATTTGAGTTCACATGTTCAATTAGCGCTGCCCTACGTATTTTTAGTCCCATCTCAATATCTATCATCTTCACGTTTATTATTTAGATAGATTAAAATTAAATATACTCCGTACCATATATGCATGCATCTGCATTTGTGGCGCCCATACCTTGCGTTTAACTTACGGGCTGCGACTCTGATTTACATTGAATTTTTATGAATTTAACCGATTCAACTTAAAAGATTGTGAATTTTAATGCAATTCAATCCACTTGAGTATGAAATGGGTTAGCATAGATTGAGCTCATTTTTTATAGTGGGTTATCTTATAGTGAACTTTTAAAACTTTTTTGTTTAAAATACTCTATTAGTAACTTGTATGAATAAAAACCACCGGTAGTCACCACAACTTAGGGGAGTATTTAAACTGTTCATACCAATCAAATGGGTCAAACCCAACAAACCAAACCGGCCGATCACAAATCGATTTAACGAATCAATTGGTTTTTTTCTTTCCAAATTGATGTTCGTTTAGGTTTTTTTTTGGAAAGCATTCTAAACTGAACTGAACCGAACGTATATATATCCAGAACTAGAAATTATAAAGTTTAATCTAACCCTAGTTATCATTTATTTTTTGCCATACGTGTGATTTAATTTTCGCTATACTTGAAATCTTTACCTAGTTATTATCTGCAGGCTTCAAAAACTAGTGGTTTTATATATATATATATATATATATATATATATATATATATATATATATATATATATATATATATATATATATATATATATATATATATAGGGAGCTGATCCATTGATAGCGCTAGCAAAATGGGGTATTTGCTAGCGCGATCTGGACCGTCCATCCCGAAAGATGGACGGCCCAGATCTTTTTTTTGCGTTTTTTTTAAGTACGTCCGCTACATTATGTAGCGGACAATTTTTTGCATTTTTTTGACAATAATACCCTCCGGGTCTGTCCGCTACATAATGTAGCGGACAAGTTTTCAGACTTTTCTTCTCTTTCTTTCATTAATGTTCTGACTTTTTTTTCTTTCTCTCTTTCTCTCTCTCCTTTCTCTCATCCGCTACATAATGTAGCGGACTAATTTTCTCATGTCTCTCTCTCTCTCTCCCCAGCGAGTCTGAATCAAACGGGTAGGTGTATTCGCCGACCTCGTCACTCCTGGCAGAACACCTTCCGTCACTGCCTTCTTCCTCGCGACAGGCTCCCTCCATATTGCTGCCTTCTTCTTCGTCGGCGAGATTGTAAATCCGCTCTTGGTTCCCTGTTTCCTGAACTACCCGGATGCCACATTGACCGAATACTCCTTAACCATATAATCGCAATTCAGAGCTTCAGCAGTTTGTGCCGCACTGAAGTTCTTCAGAATGGTATAAGTTCCAGCAGCCACAAAAAAACACAGCATCAGACGCATTCAGTCCAGCATAAGATGCTGGGTAAAAGTACAGACAGACAAACTTGCGTCCAGACGTCACAGGGAAACTATACGTGAACTCCGATTCAAAAATTCTAGCAGTCAAGTAAGGGACCTCAGGGACAGAAGGCTTTTGAGTAGCGGCAGAGGATGTCGACGACCTTGCACCCACCAAAGCAAACTTTGACCCAATATCCGTGGTCCATTTCCGACCATCAGTATCGGTAGAATCCCCAGAACCCCCACAGTCCAAGAAAATCTTATCCGTGGCAACAAAGTCAGCAGCCAAACTTAACCCAATCACAAAAGCCAACAACAAAAACGACGACGACGCCGAACTTAACCCCTTCACCGCAATCTGGTATGTTCACCGCAGCGACGACGTCGTCCCCCCGACCACCGCCTCAGCCCTCTTCGTCGCCGCCAGCGGCTTCTTCCTCGAACTCACCACCGGTTTCCTGTAGTCCGGCGAGACGACGCCGCAGCCGATCGAGCTCCACACGTCCAATTCGTCCTATTCGTCTGAAGAAGAAGCAAAGGAGGAATGGGGGAGTGGAGTGGGGACAGCGAGAGAGAGAGATTGAGAGATAGTCAGAACAGAAATGAGAAAGAAAGGACAGAGAAAGAGATAGTCAGAAAGTCCGCTACATTATGTAGCGGACAAGTTTTCAGAGAGTATTTTTATCAAAAAATTGTCCGCTACATAATGTAGCGGACGGATTTAAAAAAAAGTCAGAGCAGTAGTCTCGATAGTCCGCTACATAATGTAGCGGATGGGCACAAAGGGTATTTTTGTCAAAAAATTGTCCGCTACATAATGTAGCGGACGTACTTAAAAAAAACGCAAAAAAAAGATCTGGGCCGTCCATCTTTCGGGATGGACGGTCCAGATCGCGCTAGCAAATACCCCATTTTGCTAGCGCTATCAATGGATCAGCTCCCATATATATATATATATATATATATATATATATATATATATATATATATATATATATATATATATATATATATATATATTACAAATACTAAATAATCAATGATTAGGTCCAAACAAGTCTAATAATTACTACAAGTTCAAACCGTTAAAAACGAACCGGTCAACCACGATTTGTTTCTTTTCTTCCAAACTGATGGTGGTTGGTTCGGTTTGATATTCAGTCTCTAAATAAAATCAACATAACTGTGCTCAACCCTACCAACACCTGTCGTCGCACCGCCGTGTGCTGCCATTTGACATCGCCAACAGTCCTAGTTTTACTTCAACTCTTATCTTAATTTAAGCTATACTAATAATATCGTGTTCTCTTTGGTGATTTTTTAGAACACGAAAAAATTAGCACGATAAAAGCATTTGTATGTGGCATAACTTGAAATAAATGTGAGATGAGTAGGGATAACACTAAGGCCCCGTTTGACAAAAAAAATTTCCCTTTTTTTTTTCAGTTTTAAAAACTGAAAAAAAAAGAGCGTTTGGTAACCATTTTTTTTTCAATTTAAAAAACCAGTTTTTAAACTGCAGAGTAAAAAAAAGCCACCACCACTCTGGTTTTTTTTTTTCACTTTTGGTTTTTTTTTTCGACCACCACCACCACCCTCCCACCGCCGGCAGCCACCTCAGGCGACCACCGCCGGAGATTGCCGGCCGCCGGCGCCACCGCCGGAGACTGCCGACAACCACCTCCGGCCGCCGGCGACCGCCGACGACCACCGGCAGCCACCGCCGGAGACTGTCGGCAGCCATCTCCGGCCGCCGGCGACCACCGCCGGAGACTGCCGGCAGCCACCTCCGGCCGCCGGCCACCACCGCCGGTGACTGCCGGCAGCCACCTCCGGCCGCCGGCGACCACCGCCGGAGACTGCCGGCAGCCACCTCCGGCCGCCGGCGACCACCGCCGGAGACTGCCGGCAGCTACCTCCGGCCGCCGGCCACCACCGCCGGTGACTGCCGGCAGCCACCTCCGGCCGTCGGCCACCACCACCACCACCGTCGACCACCGCTACGCCCCACCACCGCCACCGCAAACCACAAAAAAAAAAAGTCAAAATAAAAAGGGTTACCAAACACCAAAAAAAAAACCTCAAAAAAAAAAGGGGTTATCAAACACCCACTTGTTTTTATAAAAAAAATTTTTAAGCTGCTCTTTAAAAACTGAAAACCAAAAAAAAAATTTTGTCAAACGAAGCCTAAGTTTTATTTATTTGCCTTTTTTCTATTTTTTTAAATTTGTCTTTCGAGGGCATGAGGTGTCCTCCTTTTAACGTAAAAAAAAAAGCAAAAGTGTCTTATTAGGACATATTTGCCGCATTTATCTTTTTCTTTTGGTGCTAATTACTTCACTCTAAATATCTAAGTTGTCATATAATTAGAATATGTTTTGATAAGATATTTCAACTATAATTTTTAATTTGGCCGAGGATTTAAAATTGATAACTAGAAAAGAGAATTTTGAAAATTCTAGAACTAATTTGAAAGAAAGATTTGAGGTGCCAAAATTCTCAGTTAAAATAACCATTATATACCATTTTTTTTTTCAAATCCATATTCTACAATTCAAGCATTTTTTTTTTGTGCCGCATGTCTTTCTAATTTTGAACCATTTATCAGTCCTTCTCTCATTATCTTTTAACAGCAATCATATATTTTTCACTTTTTCTTTCACCAACTTATCTATAATCCATATATTTCATATCCAATTGTTGGCGTACAATACTACTCTGCAAAAAATTGTCAAATCTCAAGCTTTGTAAATTATAAGATTTTAAAATGAAGAGATTCTTTATATAATATTTAAAATCTTCTTCATCTAAACACACTTCAAAGTATTCGGTAGTTGTAAGGCTAGTTCCCATGTTTAACTCTCAAAATCGATAATGCGTGATGGTCTTTAACTTTGGAACCGTGTGTGTCTGCCAAATTGCAAAATGTTACTACCGTAAGATTCACTTATACCTTGCCGTAGATATTTGACTTTAGCATTTCCTGTTGTTGTCCATTACTAATATTTTGACCGAGTCGCAACCAGTATTCCACTCGGCAATGGTGTAACAAGTTTGCTGCCCAAGTTCCTGTAACGCAGTTGATGAATGGCAAATTGGCAATATTGGCATGCCATACATTAGAGACCTTTTTTTTGTTCGAGATGGTTATAGTCTGCGAGGATGAAAGACATTATAAGCTGTGGTACATCTTCCATGTATTCTAGTACTTCAGTTAAATTACAAGCAAATTTTAGCTGGTCCATGAGCTGCTTCATTGTCTGACCGTTTAATGTGTCGAAAGATGCATATGCCAAAACAGTGAGCGATCCTTTCGACATCGTTTTACTCTTCGAATCGTAAATAAATTCTCTATCAATAAATTTAAGGCACTAATGACCGGTATCGCATCTCCATCTATTTGGCATCACAATCATAACCAAACATGGCGGCTCTCTCTACTGCTATTGCACATGGCATACGGTCATACGGAGAGACTGGGGGTCTAGGAATTGCGATTCTCATCGATGGCAATAACATAAAGTAGAAAGCAAACATTTTTGCTTTCGGCTAATTAACATAATTTGGACATACAACACGTGCCTTTAATTTCTGGCTGGCTTGCAAAAACAGGCTTAAAGGTCGAGAAAATTCTGGAGGGTAGGGCCATAGGGGATCATTGCTGATTGACAAGCATTAATTCCCCGCAAAATGAGACTCTGCACGATATTGAAAGATCATCTTGCAAATATATTCCTTTCCAGTTGTTCCCAAAAAAAAAAATGGTCTGTACCGCTTGAGGTTGACATACAACCTACAAACACCAGTCCCCATGGCTAAAACCAGGAGCTTCGGCTTGGGGCTGCTTTGGAGGGAGCCTATTAAACACATTTTAACAACGGTTCTACTTTCATGGTGGCTAGAAACCAAAATTGCTGTTAGCAAAGGCTGCTAAATGGAAGAGAATTATAATGATCGAAAAACATTAAGAAAGGCTATAGACATTAGACAATATCATTACAAAATTAGCAGCTGACTTGGAGTTTAAATCTGTTTACCTAAGTGTTTGGGGTGCACGGTATTTGGTCGTAAGACGATATATGCATATGATAGCATAGCTTATCATGTCAACAGTATGAAAATCCGTCTATATCATTTAAAATAATAAATTCTAGGAATTTAAATATTGTCCCTCCAAAAAAAAAAAGAGAAGAGAAGAGAAAAGAAAAATAAGATCATCACCTATATTCGTCTCAACAAGCATAGGGGATCATATATTTAGATGATATTTATCTATATGCACCTTTTATGTCACATTACCCGACTCGGCGTTGGCTATTAGAACGATGAGTCTGTTAATTTGCCCAAAGGCACTTCTGAGGGCCTTGTTATCTAGAAAGCAAACTTTTAACAAACAAGCACTAACATCTAGGATTGCAATTTGGGTGAGTTGGACTGTGTTTGTACGCAACCAAGAAACCATGTGCTTTTCAAAAGCAACCCACCGTAATGCAAGAAGCCAAATGGATTATTTGAGTTAAGATGGTCAGGTATACTTGGATTTTAATAAGTTGGTCAAAACAAAATATGAACTTTATTTAGCTTTAAACAAAAAATGAAGTGGTGGGGATAGTTGACAACGGTGGTGGCTGGCGTGGGTAGGTGGCAGTGGTTATCGAAGGTGGCAGCCTGCAACCGGATGCTGGCAGCGGGGAACTAGGGGTTGGCGACAGACGGCGGGGACTGCCTATTGTAGTAGGCAATGCTGATGTCAGTGTGATGGCTGACGACAGTCTCAAAAATTGGCGATTGTCAGCAGACATCAAACGTTAAGTTGGCAGCCACGCAATGGTAGCCAGCGGTGAAGTTGGCTACTTTAGTCAACGTAAGTTGGCAGAGGCTGCCGTCAGCGGCAAAGGTTCTTCTTTAGACTCTTCTCCTATCACATTAGTCCCTATTCATCTAAGATTTTAAACAATGAAATTAATATTATAAAATTAAATTTATTCCATCTATTAATACACCGTGAAGTTGAGGCCTTTAATACTTGCGTTGTCATATGGCCTATTCATAACTTAGGTTCTCACCGTCCTACTCTTCTCAAGCCAAACACTCATTACTTTTACCCTTCGAGTCCCTTATGCATCTTACTGGAAATTTTGTCTCTCCCACTTCAACTTTCAGCAAAAATATTATTGCTGAAATGTCATCTTTCTTCAACTGTAATCCATACACAGTACAATTCCCTAAACTATCCAATAATAATAAAACAATAATAAGAGACGAACTCATTCAACTCTTAGACTCACACTTCCTTATCTTCCAAACCATCCATTTGTTCGGAGCACTCCAACAAACGGGGCTTTTTTTTATTTTATAAAACATGGAGTAATTGCTAAAAAAAAAATAGTAAAAATGGTGTTAACGAAAAGAGGCAATTTCTCCTTACTATTAAGATGATCAAGCAAACAAATATAAACAGTAATCAATTAAAAGATGAAACATGTGCTAATCATACCCCTCCTCGGTGTCTTTTTGAATCTTAAGTCAGTGTGGTTTGGTTTTTTCCACCATAAGAGGGGAAAAAAAACCATTTAGACACAAAGAAGCATTTTAAGGAAAAAAGAATAGAGATGGTCTTTTCAAGAAAAAGTATTTAGCCATTTAACTATTTGGAATCCTAGCTATACGGTGGAGCTCGATTCATACCTCGGATAGATTCATACTCTTTTGTCACTACAAGATACATTGCTAAACTTTTAAGCACTTTAGCTACAAAATGATTATATTTTGTCACAAAAAGTTATAATTTAGCTTCACATTTTCATAAGTTTAAATCAACCTTAGTTTTTTTAAACCTTTTAAATTTAAAAAGTTTTTGTTAAAAAGAAAATTAGCCATTTAACCCATGGAATCATTCTTATACAGTAGGGCTAAATCCGTTGTTTTAATTTTGTCACGAATAGTTACATTAGTGAACTTTTAATTTCTCTAGCAATAAAATAATATATTTAGTGAAAAAACTGTAATCTAGCTTCACCTGTTTAAAAGTCAAAAGCACCCTTAATTTTTGTAAACTTTTTAAATTTAAAAAGGCTATTACTGAGGGAAATATATTTAGCATTTAACTCCTTGGCTGGATCCCTACTCGTTACGGTTAAATACGTAGTTTTTCGTAACTAAAGGAAGCATTAGTGAACTTTTAACATATTTAGTGACAATATATATAATTTTTAGCCAAAAAAGTTGTTATTTGGCCTCACATTTTAAAAGTAAAAAATATATTTAAATTTTGGAAACCTTAAAATATAAAAAATGGTACTTAAGAAAGAGAAATGCTTAGTTGTTCTACTCCTGCGTATCAAAACTTGAGATTTTCAAGCCAGAAAAAAAAAAAAGCATTAAACGTTTGAGCTCAAGTAAATTGGAGTCATTATAGACTGTGTTTTGGCTAATCCTTATCACGCATGAAAGTGGAATATACAAAGACAATAATTATAAAAGAACATGTTATCGTGCAAATATATGGTATCGCGGATTATAGTGAAACATACAGAGTCAATAACCATATGAATACCATGTTATCATGCAAATAGAAGCATTTCAATAACTCTAGTACGAACTTGAGATTACTTATTTGCCACAAACTAAAATTATAATTAGGAGCAAATTAGTTCGATATATTTAGTGATTCTTAAAAGTCACTAATATATATGCACTTAAAAAAACCTAAAACCAGTTTCCTTATATACATGTGTTCAAAACTTAGAAGTAAACCTCAATTTTATGTTAGCTTCATTATACTATATATATATATATATATATATATATGTGTGTGTGTGCGTGCGCGCGCGCATGCGTGTGTGTAAAAATCTATTTACCTACACAATAATTAAAAGGCTGCTAAAAACTCTGTTATGCGTAAGTCGTTTTCTTTAGTCATATTTGATGGAGAAGATATAGTGACTATATGGTATTTCAGCTTTAATGTGAATAGAGGTAGATTTTGATTGGCTTTTACAGTAAGATGTTGTTCAGAGAGTATGCAGGAGTTTAAGGGTGATTTTACAGGGTTTTCATAGGATATTTGACTTTTTTTCTTTAGTGAAAATAAAATAGCCTTAACTCTAACAAAAATATATATTCCAATAAGAGTATTTGAAGGAAAGAAGCTTGATATCTTACGAGAAGTATAAAGACCCCAATTCTTTAGTAACATTCTAATCCAAAGGGATATTTAGGGAAAAATTTATAAGTCAAAAATACTTTTAATCACCCCTAGTTTTATGAAGACTTTAATTTAAAAATGGCATTTCAAGGGAAAAAAAGATAAATCTTTATCTTTATCCGTGCTTTAATATTTAGTACATATACATATGTATGTATATTTTATACATGTATGTGCATGTAGTAAATATAGAAAATTGTTTTACAATACTTTCCTCCCGTAAAAGTCGAGGTAATTACCGGTGGGACACCCCAATCCTTTTTAGTAAGGGTGCTTTTTCCAACATATTTTTAGGTCAACAAAACTCTTTAGCGACAAACACCCTTTAGCGACGAAAAATTATGTCGCTGAAATCCTATTTTCTTGTGGTTGGTATATTATTTGAACATCTTCTCCATTGTTGTATTTAAACTTGTAACTCTAGGTTCACGTTACAAATACAGTGCATCTTTCTCAATAAGGTATGTAAATAGTTAGTTTAATTGATTGGTACCCTTCCAAAAAATATTTGCGAGGAATGCAAGTGCAAGAAACTTACACGTTCACAAAAAGAAAAAAAAAGGGAAAAAAAAGGGAGCATGAGTTCAAGTACACATCTTGTAGAGGAGATTAGGGATGAGTACGGTTTGGTTGATACGGTCTGGAGGCTGAATACCAAACCGAACCGACCAACCTCGGTTTGGAAAAAAAAATTGAACCGTGATTAAACGGTTGGTTTCTGCGGGTTGCACGGATCAATTTGGACTGCTTAATCGATTTGGGCCAAACTCAATTTTGGACAAGTTTAGGCCCAAAATTAATAACTGATACATGCTTTATAAGTTCTAAAGAAGGTAAATTTTTAATTTTAAATAATAGCACTTAGTGAGATGTAGACGACGAGTGATAAATGTGTGTTACGTCAAGGAATTTAGGATTTATCCCGTTTGATGCCGGAGAAGATGGGTCCGTACCTATGTGGAGGTGCCACAAAGGCTGCAGTCCGAGTCAGCTTTCAAGTGTGCAAAATGAGAGACAGCAAGGACGGAGTAAGGGCTGAGAGCAAGGCTTCCCAGACAGGTCTTGAGGAGTGGCAGTGCTGCGGAGACGAGGACGAGACGAACAGGGCCGGCAGTCGACAGTCCAAGTCAAGGTCCGAGTCGAGGTCCAATGTTACGGTCCAAAGTTATGTTTCTTTCACTAGAACCCAAGAGCTCTCAAATTCTAGAGTAAGAAAGTGGTTTTGCAAGAACGAGCAAAAAGTCCTTTTTTGAGTTGTAAAGTTCACTATTTATAGGAAACAGTGTGCTTATGTCATAAAATGCCACATGTCATCCCCTGGGAGTGACACGTCACCAGGGGGGTCCCAAAATACCAGTTCTCTGTTGGACTGTCGGTTCCTAAATTTTTGTTGCCTGCCTTGCACAGCGTCGCTCTACCTGTTTGAGAAGACTGACCACACGTGACAGCATGATCAGAGTAAGCCCGTTGCCCCAGCCACCGATCCAAGCCCTTACTGAATCCCACGAAGTGCGTCAAGAGACGCACAGAGAACCTGACAGTGGTGATGGTTGCCCCTGTAGCCAACTGTCAGCCGGACTAAGAGCCATGCTCTCCAAGGACCTGCTCCCATCCTGGAGTGATCCGGGGGTCATTGCCCTGGTGGTGTCAACGATCAATGGTAACATGAGTGGACATGCTCGTAGCTTAGTGCTCAGAGTTTGTGGCGAGGGGTCCCGTGCCAGAGCCCCCCGTGACTGTGACGGCGATGGCTTTAAGGTTGTGAGCTCATCCCGTATTTAATTGTGCCGGCGATGACTTTAAGGTTGTGAGCCCATCCCGCAGTTGATTGTGTCAGCGATGGCTTTAAGGTTGTGAGCTTATCTAGCAGCGAGGGGTCCTCAAGCCGAAGCACTACTAACGAAGCCCCCCGAAAGCATGTAACATGATTGTGGCGCATGGGCGCGATGCCAACGGCATTAGACAATACCTGGTGTCGTGGGCACGTGTTATGAAGGTGGCGCGATGACGAACGTCGCGAAGCAATACTTGGTACCGGGGGCACTTATCATGAGAATGGCGCACGAGCGCGGCGACGAACGTCGCGGAGCAATACTTGGTGCCGGGGGCACTTATCATGAGAATGGCGCACGAGCGCGGCAACAAACGTCGCCGAGACGGCACACGGGCACTCATTGGGTGTCCCGAAGATGGGATATGAGTTGAGTGTGCCTGTTATAACAAAATAATGAACGTAACATGTAGTAATGACAAGTTGAGAGTAATGGTATGCGGTTGTCGGCGACGGGTCATTCAGTGGTAGCACGCGACTTTGGGCGACAGGTATCGCAGGAGTGGTGCGCGATCACAGACGATGGACGTCGTGAGGTTGGTGTACGAATGTGCGTAAACATCGCAGAGGTGCAAAGACTCGAGAATACAAGTGTGCGAGCGAGGGGAGGCCATAGGCCAAAATTGGGGGAAGGTCAAGGCCACCACCCCTAGGGAGGCCGAGGTCAACCCCTTGGGAAGGCCGAGGCTGACCCTAGGGGGGTGGCCAAGGCCAATGGCCAACTCTCATGAAGGGAGGCCAAGGCCACTCCCCCTTTTGGTGAACTTCGAGCACACCGACGGTTGGTGTTTTGATGAGCAATGATGAATCCTAAAATTGCGTTATGACGAGTGCGTCGACGTGAGTCATATCTACGTGATGATCAAGATGTCAAAATTACGTACGAAGCGTACGAAGCAAAAAAAGTGCAAAAAGGAGTATGCACGAAGGGGGGAGCCAACGGGGTAAAGTGGTCGAGGCCAACCCCTTTTGGAGGCCGAGGCCGACCCCCTAGGCCTGGGGAAGGCTGAGGCAGACTCCCTGGGGTTGGCCAAGGCCAAATGGTCTTCTTCCATTTTTGGAGCCCAAGGCCACTTCCCATTTTGGTGAACTTTGGGCGCGCCGACGGTAGTTGTTTTGATGAGCGATGACAAATCCAAAAGTTGCGTCGTGACGAGCGTGTTGCCAAGAATTGTACCCACATGACGAACAAAACGCCGAAGTCACATAAAGAGCGTACGGAAGCGAACAAAGTACAAAAGAGACTTTACGCGAAAAGGGAAGAACTCAGGGGGAAGGCCAAGGCCAACCCCCCATGGGAGGCTGAGGCCGACCCCATGGGGTTGGCCAAGGCCTTTGCCCCTTGACCCTGTCGCTCTGGTTGCCCCGTCAATCAAAATTTTTTGGTGAAAAGGTGTTGGGGTAGTCTCGGAGTGAAAAGGTGTTCGGGTGGTCTCGGTGTGACGATGGTGCTCTCGTGAGTCACGTTAACGTGAAATAAGTTGTCTAAGTCGCGCACAAGGCACAAGCGAAGAAAAAATGTACGTGACTTGAGCATGCGCGCGCTGACTAGTTCGATGCGTTGGAAATTTGACCGTTGAATCTGTCAACGTGTTTGCGCGAAGCGGGACCCCTAGTGGGGCCTTAGGTATGACAAGAATGGGTTCGGAACATATGCCCCCTGCGTGTGGTGTGCGCGGAGGGGCAACCCGAGCGGGCGCCGCACGCATAAACGTCGGTCTTCAAAAAAAAGTTTCGGTGTCGAAGGCTTCCTTGAAATTTGCAATTTTTTTTGCGAAGAAAAAGCGTTAGCGCGAATAAAGTAATAGTGGTATCGAGCGAGAAAAAGCAGAGCGACGGAAAATGAAGTATGCGTATCTGTTATTGTTGGCGTGAAAATAGAGGTAGCGCGAAAAATAGAATTTATCCGGAAGTGGGTTTCCGCAAAAAAATTTATTAGCGGTAAAATTAATTACGTAAAAGTTGTAGCGTTAATCCCGACTAAGATTCCCGACTAAGATAGCGCAAAAAATACTTAAGCTAGCGCGAAAATGGGTAGCAGTTTGAAAAAAGGAGTTGTTGGGAGTTTGAGGGGAAAGTTTAAGACTTGTGAGAGAAGGATGGGGGAAGTGTGGAAGTCTTGCATTTTCAAGACTTGAGAGAAAGAGAGGGAGAGCTTACACTTAGAAGAAAAAGGAGAGAAGAGAGGAAGAGAAAAAGGAGAAGAAGAAGGAGAAGAGGAAGGCTTGAAGACCCACATGAGATTGAGGACTTCACAAGAGGCCAAGAGGATGCAAGGAGGAGCAAGTGGGGGAAGGGGTGGCCAAGGGCCAACCGCGACGGTGGCTGAGGCACACAGCTGGGCCGAGGCCGAGCATGGGGGAAGGAGGGGAGGGGAGCATGGTGGAAGGGGGCGTGGGGAAGGAGGGCCAAGGCCACCGATGGCCGAGGCCGTGAGGCCGAGGCCGAGATGGGGAAGTGAGGGGGGAGGAAGGAAGGGGGAAGGAAGAAAAGGAGGAAGGAAGGGGAAGGGGAAAAGAAAATAGGGGAATGAGAGGGGCAGCCTCGGCCGAGGGTGGTGTAGGGGCAGCCTCGGCCGAGGGTGGTGTTGGGGCTGGCGGGGAAGAGGGGAGGGGAAGGGGAGAGGGGGAAGGAGGAAGAGGAAAAGGGAAGGAGAAAGAGGGGAGAGGGATAGGGAAGAAAGAAGGAAGGAGAGGGAACGGCGAGCCAAGGCTGACCAGGCTGAGGCCAACCAGATCAAGGCCGAGGCGGGTGAGGGTAAGGCCGAGGCCGATCGGGGGCATGGCCCATGCATTGGTGGCTTGTCCGACGCGAGGGAAGATGTTGGAGGATTGTCAAAAAATACGAGGAAGAAGCAGAGTGCGCGACGTCGAGGTGGAGCGAGCGGGCGATCAAAGGCATCGCGTGGCAACATGTTAGGGACGATGAGGTAGGGCCGGTGGAGATGTCGGGGGTGCCGTTGAGCTTTGATAGTGGAGGGAGGAGCTTTGATCCAGTACCGAGTCAAAGCAATGTGTTGTTGACGGCAAAGGGAGCGGTGCCCGGTTGCCCGCCAAAGGAGCTATGGCAAGAGCTGCGTCAGCGAGTGGCTGTGGATATGTTTCTAGGGGGTGGAGTGCTTCGTCAATGGTGGTGAGTCTGATGGTTCCCTCTCCGTATGTCCGCACGCCGAGTGGTGAGGTTGCCCTGGTGATGTCACCGAGGTATGTGTCAGGTTTGTTGGCGGAGCGACGAGATATACCATGGTCGCCTGTGATATTCAAAGGCCACAACACTATGCCAGTGGGGTGGAACTTTTGGTGTATGTACATGCTAGAGCGTTCGGCTTGGGTGGAGAAGTTGGAGGCGTTGGGATTGGTGGCTGCGATAGAGGCATCGTTCAAGGTGATTGATCCGTTGAGAGATCTTAAGGGCTTGACATTGTTGCTTTCTAGGTGGAGCTTGCAGACTTATACATTTATCACAGAGTTTGGGGAGATTGGGCCAACACATCTTGACGTGATGATGTTGACCGGGTTGTCGATGCACGGAACGGAGGAATCTTGTGCATTGCAGTTGACGGCCCCGAAACGGTTGATTGTGAAAGGGTTGCAAGGGGTTGCGAGTGAGATAAAGAGCCATCGTAAGGGGACATATAGCGGGTGGATCAAACACTTCTATGGTACGGTGACCGCACTACCTAGGTAGAAGTTGGTATCGGATAACAGCTTTCGTATGGGTCCTTACTACAAGGACGAGAGATATGAGCTGGCGGGTTTCCTCGCCATGTTCTTGTCGAGGTACGGGCTTCGATTGTCTTTGTTTCAGCATCTCTTGCATGTTGTGCTTCAATTGCTTTTGTATGCGTTGTAGTCGAGTCTTATACTTAGAGAAAAAAAATTATGCTTTGAAAAAAAGTTAACGTAGTCATACTGCCATGCCTTGCATTTTATTATCTGCACAGGGTTTGGTAGTCGTAATAGATGTTGTATGTTTTAGACCTGTAGGTTTGTATTGGAGGGTACGCCGGAGGATTGCATTTCCCCAAGGGTGTTCAAATTGGCCGTTCGGATGGCTGGGGGCTGTCGCGTTGGGCTGGCCCCTAGTTGTACTTGTGTCTGGATTAGTTTTCCAATGACGTATAGAGGTCGTATGGACGCTATCAGGTGGAAACGTACGTAGATTTGATGTTTTTACAGTGGTATCTATTCGAGATCTATGTGGATTATCGGCCTGTGTTGGCGATGGCTTTAAGGTTGTAAGCCCATCGCGCAGTTGATTGTGTCGGCGATGGCTTTAAGGTTGTGAGCTCATCCCGCAGTGATTGTGCCGGCGATGGCTTTGAGGTTGTGAGCCCATCCCGTAGTGATTGTGTCGGCAATGACTTTAAGGTTGTGAGCTCATCCCATAGTTGATTGTGTCGGCGATGGCTTTAAGGTTGTGAGCCCATCCCGTAGCGAGGGGTCCTCATGCTGGAGCACTACAGATAGAGCCCGCCAAAAGCATGTAACATGATTCTGGTGCATGGGCGCGATGCCGACGGCATTAGACAATACCTGGTGTTGTGGGCACGTGTTATGAAGGTGGCGCGGCGACGAACGTCGCGAAGCAATACTTGGTGCCAAGGGCACGTGTTATGAAGGTGGCGCAGCGACGAACGTCGCGAAGCAATACTTGGTGCCGGGGGCACGTATCATGAGAATGACGCACTGGCGCTGTGACAAACGTCGGGGAAACGGTGCACGGGCACGCGTCGGGTGTCCCGAAGATGGGATATGAGTTGAGTGTGCCTGTTATAACAAAATAATGAACGCAACATGTAGTAATGACAAAGTTGAGAATTATAGTTTGCGATTGTCGGCGACGGGTCATTCGGCAGTAGCGCACAACTTTGGGCGACGGGTATCGCGGAAATGGTGTGCGGTTACAGACGACAGACGTCGCGAGGTTGGTGTACGAACGTCCGTAAACATCGCAGAGATGCAAAGACTCGAGAAAACAATTGCGCGCGCGAGGGGAGGCCATAGGCCAAAATTGGGGGAAGGCCAAGGCCACCACCCCTTGGGAGGTCGAGGCCGAGGCCGACCCTAGGGGGTGGCCAACGGCCAACGGCCAACTCCCATGAAGGGAGGCCAAGGCCATTCCCCCTTTTGGTGAACTTTGGGCACCCCGACGGTTAGTGTTTGGATGAGCAATGATGAATCTGAAAGTTGAGTTATGACTAGTGTGTTGATGCGAGTCGTATCTATGTGACGATCAAAATGTCAAAATTACGTACGAAGCGAAAAAAGTGCAAAAAGGAGTATGCGCGAAGGGGGTAGCCAACGGGGGAAAGTGGCCGAGGCCAACCCATCTTGGAGGCCGAGGCCGACCCCCTAGGCCTGGGGAAGGCCAAGGCCGACCCCCTGGGGTTGGCCAAGGCCAAATGGTCTTCTTCTATTTTTGGAGCACAAGGCCACTTCCCCTTTGGAGAACTTCGGGCGCGCCAACGGTAGGTATTTTGAGGAGCGATGACAAATCCAAAAGTTGCGTCGTGATGAGCGTGTTGCCAAGAATCGTACCCACATGACGAACAAAATGCCGAAGTCACATAAAGAGTGTACGGAGCGAACAAAGTACAGAAAGGACTTTGCACGAAAAGGGAAGAACCTGGGGGGAAGGCCAAGGCCAACCCCCTATGGGAAGTCGAGGCTGACCCCATGGGGTAGGCCAAGACTTTGCCCCTTGACCCCGTCGCTCCGGTTGCGCCATCAATCGAATTTTTTGGTGAAAAGGTGTTGGGATTGTCTCGGGGTGAAAAGTGTTCAAGTGATCTTGGCGTGACGATCGTGCTCTTGTGAGTCACGTTAACGTGAAATAAGTTGTGTAAGTCGCACACAAGGCGGGCGGAGAGCGAAAATGTACGTGACTTGAGCGTGCGTGCGCTGACTGGTTCGATGTGTTGGAAATTTGACTGTTGAATCTGTCGACGTGTTTGCGTGAAGCAGGACCCCTAGTGGGCCCTTGGGTATGACCAGAATGGGTTGGGAACACCATTTTATATGAGTGATTAGATAACTAGGATTAGTAAAAATAGGGATAATTGCATAAAATACCCCTGTGGTTTGGACGCGTTGCAAAAGGATCCCTTAAGTTACAAAAAGTTGCAAATAGGCACCTGAGGTGTTAATTTTGTTGCAATCGTTAAAAATATCATCCAAGTTGACAGAGCGTGATCTTCACTCTCTTAAGAAGTGCGTTTAGTAGATTTTAATACTTTAAATAGACTAAAATACCCTCTCTTTCTTTTTTCTCTCCCACTCAAGTCCCAATTTCTTCTCCAATCCAATCAATATTTAACCCTAGCTACCATCGCTCAACCAAAACCAAAGTCGCCAACCTCATAATCCAAACCCTAGTGCCCCACAGAGCCCCATCCACCACCACCATCCATCCCAATTTCTGCCACCACCCAGCCATGAACACCCACCATGACCCTGTGTCGCTGTCGTCGCTAGCTCTTCATCAACCTAATCTAACTGCATCGCCGCCACCCACTGTGAATAAGTACGTCGTCGCCACCCACCGCGAACCGTGCATCGTTAGATCCGTCATCACCCACCATGACCTTGTGTCGCTGCCGTCGCTAGCCCTTCATCAACCCAAGCCAACTGCGCCTCCGCAACCCACTGCGAATAAGTACGCCGTCGCCACCCACCACGAACCGTGCATCGCTAGATCCGTCATCTAAGCCCTCCTGTTATCACCCGAACACTTGCACCACTGCCAACCCCGCCCTCAGTCCCAACCACCTGTGTCGCCGCCAACCCTTCTATCAGCCCCAGCCACTTGCGTCGCCGCCACAGCTTAGGCCACCCACCATGATCTAAGCCCTCTCGTCATCATCGGAACCACTTGCACTGCCACCAACCCTGCCACCCGCGCTGTCGCCAGACATTCTGTCAAACATCAAGACCATTAAAAGAAAAAGAAAACCCTAGATCTACAATAGGGTTTCTATAGAGGAGCCATTATATACATGAGAAATTTAGACATGTAAGTTATTCTGTAACGGGAATCGTCTAACGCAACACTTTAGCAACTTCAGGTGTCTCCTTGCAATTTTTATAATTATAGGGGCCTTTTTGCAACTGATCCAAACTACAAGGATATTTTATGCAATTATCCCTAAAAATAACTAAGGCTCTGTTTGACAAAACTTTTTTTGGTTTTCAGTTTCCCAAAAAAAATAAAACTTAAAGAGCAGTTTAATTAATTTATGTTTTACAAAACAAGTGGGTATTTGATAACCCAATTTTTTTTGAAGTTTTTTTTATGGTGGTTTGGGTGGTGGTGGCTGACGGTGGCTGGTGGCTATCGGCGGTGGGAGGGTGGTGGTGGTCTCAAAAAAAAACCAACACCGGAAAAAAAACTAGTTTTTGGAGTTTCTAAAAACAGCCTTGATTTAAAATTGGGTTTTTAAACTGAAGGAAAAAAAAGGGTTACCAAACGCGCTTCTTTTTTCAAGTTTCCAAAACTGAAAAAAATGAGTGCCAAACGGCCCCTAAGATTAGGTAAAAATATAGATATGTTATATTATATACGGTTGATTCGGTTTATGTGAATTCAAAAAAATTCAAACCGAACCGATCGAACTGAATGTACGGTTTGGAAAAAAATTAAACCGATTGATTTTTAGATCGTTTGGAAATAGAAGGATTAATTGGTTCGGTTGGATCGATTTTAACGGTTTAAATACTCACCCCTAGAGGTGATGATATTTTTACTCCTATCTATTTTGAATTAGTTCACCCCAAATAGTTGTTAATGAATATTTATAATCAGAACTAATTGAATCTATAACCACTAAAGAGTGAGGTAGTCAAATGACAATCTGTAGATAGACACCTTATCAAATCAAAACCAGTGAAAAGTGCATAGCATTTACACATGCATTGCTTTTTAATTTAATATACATAAATAAATATATAAATAATGAAAAGGGCAGAAGGTACACATAACATAGGCCTGAACAAAGCACAAAGGTATGGCCTCTCAGGACTCTACTGTAGATGGGGCAAAATTGAAAGATGGTGCAAGGAAAAAGACTGCCCAAAAAAAAAAAATCAACCATCATCACCCATATTCATGTCCTCCTCTTGGAGCCAGGGATGAGATAAGATTATGCAGCTCCCCGCCACGTGGCACTCAATCCTGGTGCATCATGATAAGGCCTGGATCCAAAACTTTTCAACCCTTCTGTGGCCAAGACGTGCCTGGTGTCATGAGCCACATGATCCAATGGCCACAATTCGTAAAAGATCAGGCTGATCGCTATTTGTCCGTTAGATGCAACAAGGGTAGCTATTCCCACTATATATAGGAATAGGAATGAGGCAACAGGGGCAGAAGCATCATTGGAAACAAAAACCAGTGAAGTAACAAGGAAGAGAAGGATATGGCTGCATCCTTGATGTCCTCCTCGGCCGTCGCCGCCGTTACCGCCCCTGCTCAAGCTAGCATGGTTGCACCGTTCACCGGCCTGAAGTCTATCTCCACCTTCCCCGTCACCCGAAAGGCCAACAATGACCTTTCATCTGTTCCCAGCAACGGTGGAAGAGTGCAGTGCATGAAGGTACGCAGCAACCTAGTGAAACATCAAACACTTTTTTAACTATGTGAAGATTTATGTTTGCGTTGGCAGTGAACTGAAGTCGTTGAAATCTGTTGCGTGCAGGTGTGGCCACCAACTGACAACAAGAAGTTCGAGACCCTCTCTTACCTTCCACCTCTCTCACGCGAGTCATTGGCCAAGGAAGTCGAGTATCTTCTTCGCCAGGGATGGGTTCCCTGCTTGGAATTCGAGTTGGAGGTCAATTCTTAAGCTTTTAACTCCCCTTTATTTCAGATAGTGTACATGTGTATATTTCATATCTTCACACACAGCACAGAAGAAATAATTAGATTCCCGGCTGAGTTTGAAAATTTTATACATCCTGCAATTTAAGATGATATTGTCTACGCAACTCTGAGCAATTTTGTCATTTCAAGAGAGTACAACATGAAGAAAAGTGGTGATACAATAACTTTGTGCTTCTCTTAGCCGCTTCGGCTGCCGTATCAGCCCACGGAGATCTATATAATCCTTCTTGATGGTCGGGATCGTGCAATATTTAAGTTTTAACATGCACCGGTTAACGTAGCACCGCCGTAACTTCACTTCCTGCAAGCAGTGTAGAGCTGTTAGTATTAGGTTGTCAATGCATTGATTTCTGAATTTGTGTGGTGAATGTAGCACGGCTTCGTGTACCGTGAGAACAACAGGTCCCCGGGGTACTACGATGGCAGATACTGGGTGATGTGGAAGCTGCCCATGTTTGGCTGCAATGACCCATCGCAGGTGTTGAAGGAGCTGGATGAGTGCAAGAAGGAGTACCCAGAAGCATACATCCGGATCATCGGATTCGACAACAAGCGCCAAGTGCAGTGCATCAGTTTCATTGCCCACAGGCCAACCTAATCAATTACTTGCAAAAATAGAGCCCTTCATAGTTAAGGGCCTGTTCTATTTATTTCAATTGTATCTTTAATTAAGCTCTTTTTTCCCTTTTCTGAAACTTCTTCTCTCCTTTGGGTACCCTTTTTGGAATTTCTGTTTGCTTCGGGTGTCTGTATTCCGCGGATTTCCATTGAAGTGGATGAGATCAAATAATAATTTCCATTGAAGTTGATTTTCATCAGCAATTAATTGGCTCTATGGAGCCCTAAACTCTACTACTATGTTTTGAGTACTTCACGAGTGATTTGAGGTATTACATTACATACATTCTTGTCAACTCCGTGAATCACTCAGCCCTAAATGCAACTGGGCGTTTGGCATGACGGCCGTGAAAATGTTTTTGTATCATCACAACCATGAAATCTGAGTTCATTCTATGATTTTTTTTCTCATTGTAACAAGCAAGCCCTTCATTCTTCTCGCTTTTATCCTTTTTACGTACACGACAACGAGCTTTGCGTACTTAATAACTTTGTCGAAGTTCTCTCCTTGATTCCAAGGGTGAAAGCCTGGACTGCGTTGTTGCTTGTGGGAACCTAACACGAGTTTTAGTAAAAGAGCTTTTGGATAGAACAAAGATTTAAAGTTGGCAAAAGTTACTATTAAGCTCAAGTAGCGGAAGCGGATCCTCTCTTATAAAGACATCTAGAGGGATACTCACTAGGAAAAAAAATATGGAGCACGGTGCCATGAGTAGCACAGGTGTAACCATTCTCACAACTTCCTTATCCTTTTGGGTGCTTACCTTCATATATGTACAGTTTTCTATGACAAACAGTGTAAACTTTGTTGTAGTCATGGTACCCACAAAGTAACATTACTTAGGTAGACCTCGATTCACCTCTGTCAATTTACAGGACAAACTGACTGATTTTAAGCAAGTCTTATCATTGGACATTCGATGGCTACACTTGTGGCTATGCTTTGAAGCAGATATGGTAAGAGATAAGGCACTTCCCCTCATTAATTGTGTGATGAAGACTGATCGGTACCTTCACCATGGGGTGCTTTTTTGGTACACTAAATAGTACTCCTTATGTATTAAGCCTTTGGATATCATGTAAAAGACTATTAAACTAATGAAATTTGATAACTTATCAAATTACAATTTGTGAAACGTCTTAAATGCTGCGTAAATATCATTCTCCACACATTAGTAAAGGTCAAAATTACGAAATGAATTCCAATAATATACTCGTAAAGAGTTGTTGATATTTTTTATGAGGTCGTTTAGACTTGATTATAGGATGGTTAGACCTATATATATATATATATATATATATATATATATATATATATAGGGAGCTGATCCATTGATAGCGCTAGCAAAATGGAGTATTTGCTAGCGCGATCTGGGCCGTCCATCCTGAAAGATGGACGGTCCAGATCGCGCCTTTTTCGAAAACTGTCAGTCGTCCGCGACACTATGTCGCGGACGGATTTTTTTACCTTTTTGCCCCTCCACCCGTCCGCTACATTGTATCGCGGACGGTCCAAATCTTCTTTTACATTTTTTTTAAGTTCGTCCGCTACATAATGTAGCGGACGTTTTTTTAACAAAAATACCGTCCGCTACATTATGTAGCGGACTATTTTACTTTCTCGAAAAGAGACATCTGTGTTGTCAGAGCTCTTGAAAAAAGACAACCAACTTTTATTTTCTCTTTCCCCCTCATCTCTTATCTTCTCTCTTCTGGATGAGCTCCTTCAAGACGGTGGAAGGGTGATAGAAATGGAGGAGGTTGAAGACCCTAGAACAAAATGACAATCTGTTGCTAGCCAATTTCATGAATGGTTCCAGCCTGCAGGTGGAAGTGCTAATTAAGTGTGCTCGTTTTGGAGTCTTTTTTACCAATGGCAATCTGTTGCCAACGAACTTCATGAAGATTTGTTCATCAGGATCAAAGTAAGAAGAGAGAGAAAAAGAAGAAGTCAGAATGAGAGAAGGGAAAAAAAGAAGACTAGTCCGCTACATTATGTAGCGGACTAGTCTTCTCTTTTTCCCTCCCTTGCGGACACATTAATGACACAGAAAAGTCATACCACACATGTGTGGGCCTGTCATTCGTCCGCGATACTATGTCGCGGACGGCATGGAGGGGCAAAAAGGTAAAAAATGTCGTCCGCAATATTGTGTCGCGGATTACTTTTTTTTGACATGCGTCAGGGCCTGTCAGTCGTCCGCGATACAATGTAGCGGACGGGTGGAGGGGCAAAAAGGTAAAAAAATCCGTCCGCGATATAATGTCGCGGACGACTGACAGTTTTCGAAAAAGGCGCGATCTGGACCGTCCATCTTTCAGGACGGACGGCCCAGATCGCGCTAGCAAATACTCCATTTTGCTAGCGCTATCAATGGATCAGCTCCCATATATATATATATATATATATATATATATATATATATATATATATATATATGGGGGCCGATCCACATCTACCGGTGGGAAAATAACAATTTTCCCACCGAACCGCAGGTAAGAGCAGCGGTTGGCCACGTGGACGGAAAAAAGGACGAAAAAGACCAAAAAGGACCAAAATGGCACGAGAAATTCACCAAAATATCGCGAGAAAATGAAAATCTCGCGAGAAAATGGGCATAATGCCCAACCGCGTGTGGGAGTTGCGGTTGGCATTAATGCCCAACCGCAACCCCTACATGCGGTTGGGAATTATTTGCCAAGTTGCATTTTTTTTAAAAAAAGGACACATATATATTATAATAATAATAAAAAGGACATTTAAAGGACATATATATTATAATAATAATAAAAAGGACATGAAGGACAATGGAGAAAACCCCAACTGCCACACTTAGTGGCGGTTGGTATCATTGCAAAATTTTTTTTTCTGTCCTAAAAATGAAAACTTAATTAGACAGTTTTTTACGAATTTATAAAAAATAGCTAGAGCTAGATCTTGCCAAATTGCAAAAAAGAGACCGTAGTTATTTTTAAAAGATCTATATTGGGGAAAAATTTCAGATTTTTCCAAAAATTGAAAAGGGGTTAACTGAAATGGGGAACCTTATAACTTTGCAGTATAATTTAAAATATCAAGCTAGCGCGATTTCGTGCGAAACTTTTATGAGAACCCTAGGATATTAGGAAGTTCTATTTTCCAGGACTTCGGGCCATTCCGAAGTCGTTAGCTAATTGTTTGGCCGAACGGGCTAATTTTTTTAGGTCTATTTCCCAAAAAATTGCACCGTTCGGCCAAAAAATTAGCTAACAATTTCAGAATGTCCCAAAATCCTGGAAAATGAAACTTCCCAATGTTCTAGGGTTCTCATAAAAGTTTCGCACGAAATCGCGCTAGCTTGATATTTTAAATTATACTGCAAAGTTACAAGGTTCCCCGTTTCAGTTAACCCCTTTCCAGTTTTTGTAAAAATTTGAAATTTTTCCCTGATATAGATCTTTTAAAAATAACTATAGTCTCTTTTTTGCAATTTGGCAAACTCTAGCTCTAGCTATTTTTTATAAATTCGTTAAAAACTGTCTAATTAAGTTTTCACATTTAACGACAGAAAAAAAAATAAATTTGCAATGATACCAACCGCCACTAAGTGTGGCGGTTGGGTTTTCTCCATTTTCCATCTTGTCCTTTTTATTATTATTATAATATCCTTTCATGTCCTTTTTATTATTATTATAGAATTTTTCATGAATTTATAAAAAATAGCTAGAGCTAGATTTTGCCAAAGTGCGAAACAGAGACCCTAGTTATTTTCAAAAGATCTGTATCAGGTAAAAATTTCAGATTTTTTCAAATACTGGAAAGGGGTTAACTGATACGCGCAACCTTGTAACTTTGCAGTGTAATTTAAAATATCAGGCCAGCGCGATTTCGCGCGAAACTTTTATGAGAACCCTAGGATGTTGGGAAGTTCCATTCCCAAGGAATTCGGGCCATTCCGAAGCCGTTAGCTAATTTTTTGGCCGAACGGGCTTTTAAGCGCTCGATCCGGACACCGGTTCGGGATTTTTAGGCGAAAAATCCGTAAAATACTTTTTAGATCAAGAATGAACTCAGGAAGCTTTAAAATAGCTTTTTAAAGCACTTTTGAAATTTTTTCATGCCAGGGGGCATTTTGGTAATTTGCCACCCCGCGAGGGGTGTTTTGGTAATTTTACGGTGTCAAGTTTTTCAGTCCAGAAATGTAAGTAAAACATCTGAAAGGTTGTTTTGAAGCTGGTTTGATGGGCGTTAGGGTGACAATGAACCCCCGGGGGCATTTCGGTAATTTGCTGCTCATCGGGGGCTATTTTGCTAACTGAACCAGCTTGAAAAATTTCTCGAATGATTTTTAGTTATAGGATAGGGGTGTAAGACACCCGAAAAGTTATTTTGTTCCAGTTGTTCTGAGATGTTTGTTGGGGCGATGGCTGTCAGGGGGTGTTTTGCATACGTAGCGGGGCAAAGGGGTTAACTGATACGGGGATCCTTGTAACTTTGCAGTGTAATTTAAAATATCAAGCCAGCGTGATTTCGCGCGAAACTTTTATGAGAACCCTAGGGTGTTGGGAAGTTCCATTCCCAATGAATTCGGGCCATTCCGAAGCCGTTAGCTAATTTTTTGGCCGAACGGGCTTTTAAGCGCTCGATTCGGACACCGGTTCGGGATTTTTGGGCGAAAAGTCCGTAGAATACTTTTTAGATCAAGAATGAATTCGGGAACACTTTTGAGATTGTTCTGATGCCAGGGGCATTTTGGTAATTTGCCACCCCGCGAGGGGTGTTTTGCTAATTTTACGGTGTCAAGTTTTTCAGTCCAAAAATGTAAGTAAAACATCTGAAAGGTTATTTTAAGGCTGGTTTGATGGGCGTTAGGGTGACAATGAACCCCCGGGGGCATTTCGGTAATTTGCCCGCAATGACGGGGGCTATTTTGCTAACTGAACCAGCTTGAAAAATTTCTCGAATGGTTTTTAGTTATAGGATAGGGGTGTAAGACACCCGGAAAGTTATTTTGTTCCAGTTGTTCTGAGATGTTTGTTGGGGCAATGGCTGTCAGGGGGTGTTTTGCATACGTAGCGGGGTAATTTTTGTTAACGCATCCCCTTTAAAATCTTCGGAGGAAATATTTGGTATATAATTGATGTGATACATTTAAAAAGTAGTAAGCAAAGCGGTTTTGAGACTGCCGGTGGTGTAGCCGCCATATGGGGCGTTGGGGTGATAATGAACCCCCGGGAGAATTTCGGTAATTTGCCGCTCATCGGGGGCTATTTTGCTAATTTTACATTATACAAATTTGTGCTTAAAATAACTTTTAGTTCATGAAAGGGTGTGAGACACCTGAAAAGTTATTTTAAAGAGTGAATTCAGGAAGCTTAAAATCCCGTTTCAAAACTTAAAATCTCGTTTCCGAAAAAAGTTGTAATTTTTTTTGTCACGTTTTTTTCGCTCATTGCACCTCAGGCACGCTAGTTAGCCCATTTGTAAGAATTTCGGCGAAAAAAAGACACATTATTTTTTGGGTTTTCCTAGGAAGGGCCTATTCGGGCACACTTTAGGCCCCAATTGATAGCTTCCGAAAAAAGTTATAATTTTTTTTGTCACTTTTTTTTCGCTCATTGCACCTCAGGCACGCTAGTTAGCCCATTTGTAAGAATTTCGGCAAAAAACGGGACACATTATTTTTTGGATTTTCCTAGGAAGGGCCTATTCGGCCACACTTTAAGGCCCAATTGATAACTTCCGAAAAAAGTTACAATTTTTTTTGTCACTTTTTTTTCTCTCATTGCACCTCATGCACGCTAGTTAGCCCATTTCTATGAATTTCGGCGAAAAGCGAGACGCGTAATTTTTTCGAATGCGTCATATGAAAGGTATATTCGCGCACATTTTAGCGCCAAATTCATAGCATGCGAAAAATTATGTACATTTCTTTTTGGTACAGTTTTTTGTAACATCACAGCAGCTAGTCACGCACGTCAGGATAATGGTAATGAAGGCGTCTAGCTTCATTCTTTTTCAGCTCCCAGGCTATCCTATACCTAAACGTCAAGGCATCCTTCCTAATCCACGAGGAGTGTTTGAGCACTTCCGAGCGAGCAATGTAATCCATGTACTTGAGGACGTAAATCCCGCAATCGTGACCGTTATATTACTTTGGTCGGTCCTTTATCATCACGACCGTCCAAGGGTCCCCCTGTGGCCGTTCGCACGCTAGAGAGAGGACAGTAGTCTGCATCCAACAATAAAAACGAGAATCAAGCCTATGAAACAAGAACAATACGTGCCTCGCGACGTATTTGTTCCTCGTTTAGTACCCACTCTTCAAGGTGCCTTGTGCTTTGAATTGTTTCCAAAACACTCCTATCGACACCGTCAAATACGTGCCTCGCGACGTGGTCATCGTCATCGTATAGGATTGATGTATCATGAGGTCCACGGCTGAAATTCATACCTCTAAGAACAAAATATAATTATAAACCAACTTAGCGTCCATAATATTTACATTCCAAAACTATAACTGGATCTTTAACCTAGCTTACCAACACATTAGCAATAGTCATTATTTCAATGTATTAAAACAAATCCTCACTTCCCACCACTCCGAACGCTTAATTACGCTAGTTCCCACTGAATTTAGCGCCAACGTGGTTATATAGCAATATACCCCCCGATGGCCCCTACACCCCCAACACCTCAAAACCGCTTTAAAGTCAAGTTTTTAAATGGGTCACGTCAATTATATACCAAATATATCAGGAAAAAATTTAAAGGGGCAAAGTTACCAAAACACCCCTCGCGGGGTGGCAAATTACCAAAATGCCCATGGCATCAGGAAAAATATCAAATAGCCTTAAAATGCTATTTTACGCCTCCTGAGTTAATTCTTGATCTAAAAAGTATTTTACGGATCTTTCGCGCAAAAATCGCGAACCGGTGTCCGGATCGAGCGCTTAAAGGCCCGTTCGGCCAAAAAAATAGCTTACGGCTTCGGAATGGCGCGAATTCCTGAGGAATGGAACTTCCCAACATCCTAGGGTTCTCATAAAAGTTTTGCACGAAATCGCGCTAGCTTGGTATTTTAAATTAGACTGCGAAGTTACACGGTTTCCCATATCAGCTAGCCCCTTTACAGTCTTTGGAAAAATCTGAAATTTTTACCTGATACATATCTTTTGAAAATACCTAGGGTCTCTGTTTTGCACTTTGGCAAAATCACGCTCTAGCTATTTTTTATAAATTCGTGAAAAAACTGTCTAATTAAGTTTTCACCTTTAGCGACAATTACGTTTCGTATTCACATTAAACACACATAGTCATAGTGTTAAACCCTGGGAATACACATAGTGTTGAAAATTATTTCCTCCAGTTGTGTTACAACGTTCAGTTACCAAAATACCCTCGCTGAGCGACAAATTATCGAAATGCCCCCGGGGATTCATTATCACCCCTACGCGCGCCAAATCAGCTTCAAAACAACATTTCAGTTTTGTAATTACATTTCTGGACTAAAAAGTCCGTCGAAAAACTTAGCACTGTAAAATTACCGAAATACCCCTCTCGGGGCGACGAATTACCGAAATGCCACCTGGCATCGAAAAATATCAAAAGTGCTTCGAAATGCTATTTTAGGCTCCCTGAATTCATTCTTGACCTAAAAAGTATTTTACGGAGGTTTCACCCAAAAATCTCGAACTGGTTTCGGATCAAGCGCTTAAAGGGCCGTTCGGTCAAAAAAATAGGTAACGGCTTCGGAATGGCCCGAATTCCTGGGGAATGGAACTTCCCAACATCCTAGGGTTCTCATAAAATTTTTGCGCGAAATCGCGCTAGCTTGATATTTTAAAATACACTGCAGAATTACAAGGTTCCCCATATCAGTTAACCCCTTTCCTGTCTTTGGAAAAATCTGAAATTTTTACCTGAGACAGATCCTTTAAGAATAACTAGGGTCTCTTTTTTGCATTTTGCCAAAATCTAGCTCTAGCTATTTTTTATAAATTCGTGAAAAACTGTCTATATTTGGCGCCATAAAAAATCGCTATTTTGGAATCTATAAATGTAATACGCTGATTTGTATAAACCTAACATTGAATTATAAGGAAATTCAAAATACTTACTTGTTGTGACTTGATGTATTTAAAGAAAAATCTACCGATCTTCTAGCGGTTATCCACCGATCTTCTAGCGACAAATTTTTTGGTTTGTATTGTTGTGGAGATTATGTAGGTGAGATATGAAGTACGAAGGAAGTTGGTAAAGATGATAGAGTGCAGAAGAAGGGTTCAGGGGAGGGGATTATAAAGAGAGAAAAGTGAGGAAGAGAGAAGAAAAAAGACAGAAAAAAGTGAGGAAGAGAGAAGAAAAAAGACAGAAAAAAACCCGTGATTGAGCGGTCAAAGGCTGCGGCAAAAAAAAAAATTTGGCAGAAGGACAACACGTGGGGCATCATGGGGGAGGGGGGCATCACCCGGGGGCGCCACGTGGCAGGGCCATCACCCCAACCGCGGGTTGTTTATGCGGTTGGGCCACGTGGCAAGGGGAGGGGCCGCCACGTGCCCAACCGCGGGTTGTATAAGCGGTTGGGCCACGTGGCAGGGGTGGGGGGACGCCACGTGGCAGGGGCCATCGCCCCAACCGCGTATACAACCCGCGGTTGGGGCACGTGGCATGGGTGGGGGACGCCACGTGGCAGGGTCCATGCCCCAACCGCGGGTTGTATACGCGGTTGGGCCACGTGGCAAGGGTGGGGGACGCCACGTGGCAGGGCCCATGGGGTTGGGCCACGTGGCAGGGGTGGGGGACGCCACGTGGCAGGGGCCATCGCCCCAACCGCGTATACAACCCGCGGTTGGGGCACGTGGCATGGGTGGGGGACGCCACGTGGCAGGGTCCATGCCCCAACCGCGGGTTGTATACGCGGTTGGGCCACGTGGCAAGGGTGGGGGACGCCACGTGGCAGGGCCCATGGGGTTGGGCCACGTGGCAGGGGTGGGGGACGCCACGTGGCAGGCCAACCGCTGCTTCTTCATGCAGTTGGTGTCCTTTTTCTCCTTTTCCCCATTTTCTCGCCATTTTCTCACTATTTTCTCATGCCTTTTTCCATCATTAATGCAGTGTCAGGACAATTTTTCCCAACCGCTGCTCTTACCCGCGGTTCGGTGGAGAAATTGTTATTTCTCCACCGGTGGGTGTGGATCGGCCCCCTATATATATATATATATATATATATATATATATATATATATATATATATATATATATATATATATAGCGAGCCGATCCCTGTCTACCGGTGGAAAAAAATTTATTTCTCCACCAAACCGCTATTCTTTATAGCGGTTGCAACTATTCCTCACAAAAATCCAACCGCAACACTTTGTTGCGGTTGGAATAATTTCCAAAAAGTAAAGCAACACTTTGTTGCGGTTGGAATATTTTCCAAAAAGTAAAGCATTCTCTCCAAAAGCCAACCGCAACAAAGTGTTGCGGTTCACTCCGGATGGGCCCCTTTCCTCCGCCACGTGGTGTCCCCCCTCGCCCCTGTCCCCCTTCCCCCCATTTCCATGCCCAACCGCAACTCTTTGTTGCGGTTGGCATGATGACTTCAATGGGCCAACCGCAACAAAGAGTTGCGGTTCCCCCCCCCCCCGGATGACCCCCCCCACATGGTGTCCCCCGTGATGCCCCCTCACCCCATGGCCCATTTGTCCTTTCCCCCCTTCCCCCATGGCCCCCTTTCCCCCCGTCCCCCCTCCCCCATGGCCCCCCTCCATGCCTAACCGCAACTCTTTGTTACCGGTTGGCATGCCAACCGCAACAAAGTGTTGCGGTCCCCCCCCCCCCCCGCGTGATGGCCCCCCCCCCCCACATGGTGTCCCCCATGGCCCCCCCTTCCCCCTCCCGTGATGCCACGCGGTGTCCTTTCCCCCACGCGGTGTCCTTTCTCGTCCTTTTTCTTGCCCTCCCCCCCTCCTTTTTTTTTTCTAGAGGCAGCTCAAACCTTGGCCGCAGAGTCTTCTGCCATTTTTTTTCTTTCACAGCTTTGACTGCTCACTGACAGATTTTTTTTGTCTGTCTTGTTTCTTCTCTCTCCCTCACTTTTTTCTCTTTATAAGCCCTCCTCCCCGAACCCTTTCTTCCACTCTCCATCATCTTTACCAACTGTCTTCATACTCCATATCTCACCTACATACTCTCCACAACAATACAAACAAAAAAATTTTACGCTAGAAGATCGGTGGATTTTTTTTTAAATATATAAAGTCAAAATAAGTAAGTATTTTGAATTTTCTTATAATTCAATATTAATTTCAAAGTTCAAAAATAGTCATTGTAGACTCAAATCGAAGATAACGAAAATACAAATTGAAGAAAACAAAAATCAGATCAATCGGATATCGGATGAGCGGTATTACATTTATAGATTTCAAAATAGCAATTTTTTAGGGCGTCAATTTATAAAAACTAGCTAAGCTAGATTTTGCCAAAGTGAGAAAAAGAGACCCTAGTTATTTTTAAAAGATCTATATCAAAAAAAAATTTCAGATTTTTTCAAAGACTGAAAAAGGGTTAACTGATACAGGGAACCTTGTAACTTTGCAGTGTAATTTAAAATATCAAGCCAGTGCGATTTCGCGCGAAACTTTTATGAGAACCCTAGGATGTTGGGAAGTTCCATCCACTAGGAATTCGGGCCATTCCAAAGTCGTTAGCTATTTTTTCGGCCGAACGGGCTTTTAAGCGCTCGATCTAGACACCGGTTCGAGATTTTTGGGCGAAAAGTCTGTAGAATACTTTTTAGATCAAGAATGAATTCGAGAAGCTTAAAATATCATTTCAAAGCACTTTTGAGATTGTTCTGATGCCTGGGGCATTTTGATAATTTGCTACCCTGAGAGGGGTATTTTGGTAATTTTACGGTGTTAAGTTTTTCAAATGACTTTTTAGTCCAGAAATGTAAGTAAAACACCTAAAAGGTTGTTTTGAAGCTGGTTTGGGGCGTTAAGGTGATAATGAACCCCCGGGGGCATTTCGGTAATTTGCCGCTCATCGGGGGTATTTTGGTAATTGAACATTGTAACACAACTGGAGGAAATAATTTTTAACACTATGTGTGTTCCTAGGGTGTAACAATATGTGTGTTTAAAGTGAATATGAAACGTAATTGTCGCTAAAGGTGAAAACTTAATTAGACAGTTTTCACGAATTTATAAAAAATAGTTAGAGCTAGATTTTGCCAAAGTGCAAAAAAGAGACCCTAGTTATTTCTAAAAGATCTATATCGAGGAAAAATTTCAGATTTTTCCAAAGACTAGAAATAGGTTAACTGATACGGAGAACCTTGTAACTTTGCAGTGTAATTTAAAATATCAAGCTAGCGCGATTCACGCGAAACTTTTATGAGAACCCTAGGATGTTAGGAAGTTCCTTTGCTCAGGAATTTGGGCCATTCCAAAGTCGTTAGCTATTATTTTGGCCAAACGGGCTTTTAAGCGCTCGATCCGGACACCGATTCGGGATTTTTGGGCGAAAAGTCCGTAGGATACTTTTTAGATCAAGAATGAATTCGGGAAGCTTAAAATAGCATTTCAAAGCACTTTTGAGATTGTTCTGATGCCAGGGGCATTTTGGTAATTTACCACCCTGAGAGGGGTATTTTGGTAATTTTACGGTGTTAAGTTTTTCAAAGGACTTTTTAGTCCATAAATGTAAGTAAAACACCTGAAAAGGTTGTTTTGAAGCTGGTTTGGGGCGTTAGGGTGATAATGAACCCCCGGGGGTATTTCGGTAATTTGCCACTCATCGGGGGTATTTTGATAATTGAACATTGTAACCCAACTGGAGGAAATAGTAGGGGTGTAAGACACTCGAAAAGTTATTTTAAAGTTGTTCTGAGATGTTTGTTGGGTCGATGGCTGCCAGGGGGTACTTTGCATAAGTTGGGTGTGTTTTGGTAACTCATCCCCTTTAAAATTTGATAAAGGAAATATTTGGTATATAATTGATGTAATACATTTAAAAAGTAATTTTAAAGCAATTTTGAGGTGTTGGGGCTGTAGCGGCCATCAGGGGGTATATTGCTAAATAACCACGTTGGCGCTAAATTTTAGGGAACTAGCGTAATTAAGCGTTCGAAGTGGTGAGAAGTGAGGAATTGTTTTAATACATTGAAATAATGAGATAATGACTATTGCTAATGCGTTGGTAAGCTAGGTTAAAGATCCATTTATAGTTTTGGAATGTAAATATTATGGATGCTAAGTTGGTTTACGATTATATTTTGTTCTTAGATATATGGATTTCAACGCCGGACCTCATGATCGCGAGGCACGTATTTGACGGTGTCGATAAGGGTGTTTTGGAAACAATTCAAAGCACAAGTCACCACGATGAGTGGGTACTAAATGAGGAACAAATACAACTATTACACCGTCAAAATTTATCTATGTTCACCGATCCCGGGATTTGGTCTCGACACAACGATTGCCTTATATCCGCTCTAGTTGAACGATGGAGGAGCGAGACGAACTCATTTCACTTCCGGTTTGGTGAAATGACTATTACATTAGAGGACGTCAGATTTATACTTGGAATCCCATGTCACGGCAAACCCATTACTTCGAGCAAAACGTCTGCATCCATAGCGAAGATGGCTAGGCAGTATTTCCCAGAAATTTCGAGGGAAACTCTTACAACGAATGACATCAAACTTAAATGGCTGAGAGAGCAGTATGGCGTGCTACCGGATGAATACACTCCTCACGATTTCGTGACGTATACGAAAGCATTCCTTCTGTATATTATTGGAGCCATATTACTTCCGACGCATTCGAAAAACATGGTGCATCCGAAGTATATGGTGTTCTTGGAGGATCTTGAGGAGGTATACTCGTATTCGTGGGGTTCAGCTGTCCTTGACACCTATATCGAGCACTGCACAAAGCTACGAGAAAGGGTGCCCAGTCCATTGTCGCCTGCCTCACTCTATTAGAGGTTTGAGCATTTATTTTTTTGGTTGACGTGTCAATATATTCGTGCATTAATATGTTAATTCCAAATAATGTTTGCATTCACAAGTTTGGTCTTATGATAGGCTACCCATGGGTTGTCCACAACCGCGGGAATATTTCGATGAGACGTGGCCTAGGGTGTGGGCCTGGGGGCCTACGACCAACCGGAGGAGGCGGGTAGACCCGCACCACCATCTAAAGTTCTATCGAGGGGAACTAGAGATACTCAATGCATCCCAGGTGACGTGGCAGCCATATAGCAAGGTGATGCATTGGTTGGATGAGTGGTGTTGGCAACTTCTGGTGTCGTACGTGCTGGCAGGTTTGGTTCGGGTGCCGCTTATTCACTTCGAAGTATGTGAGTTTCAGATGCCCGATCGAGCTATGAGGCAAGCTGGCTGTCTACAAGGGATACCAAAATCCGCTGTAGACATGCGGCCATACAGGAGTGGTCGAGGGCCGAACTTCGAGGTGCCTGATGCCTTGAATTTGTTGAGCGACGAGGTGCAACAGTGGAATACTTGGCAAGATACATATGATAGCCTTGTATCGCTGAAGGTCGACAGCATCAGAATTGAGGAGTACCTGTAATGGTTTCTCAAGGTGACGCCCACGAGGGTGAATCGCCCTTCCCAGGCGAGGAAGACATCCTATGCGCCACGCGAGATCTATGATCAGTTCTGGGCATTGAACATTGTAAGTCATGCTAGTGTTGTTTCAATTTTTATTTGCGCACCTTATCTACCATGCCTGAAATGACTAGCCATATTTTGTATGCATGTTTTTTAGGTTGACCAGGGCACTGAGGTGTGAAAGCAGCTGGAGGCTTTTGACTGGTTTGTCGCGCAGGCTCCTGACAATCTCAAGAGGTCCATTGAGAGGTACAAGACTGAAGTTCAAAACTTTAGTCTTGCGTACCGGGGTTACCAAGGGGAGCCGTCTACTCGCTTGCCTCCTGACGCGTATGACTCTCAGCCCCAGAGTCAGGTGTGGGAGCCATCTATTTGCTTGCCTCCTGACGCGTACGACTCTCAGCCCCAGATTCAGGTGACCCAAGTAGGAATCCAGGCATCGCGCCCAAGCATTCGGTCTGATAAAGGACAACTGACGAAGCCATTGAGTCCAGCCAAAAGGGATTGGATCGACCGGTACTACTTTGGGCTTGAGCCAATTGCTACAGCAGACTTTCCTGTTGCTTCATTCCTAGCTCACTCTGATCTAAGACTATTGGCGCCAAACACAGATATTTCGAATTTTCTCATTGACGCTTATATAGATCTGCTCCGTGTTAGAGAGCTAAAATTATAACCCCTGCCAAACTTTGAAGCTCAACATGTATGCCTCTTTTGTTATCCCCTTCATGGTGAATAGCATGAAGGGGGACTATCAATGTCACGCAGCTGAGGCGAACCTAATCATGCTACCTGCTCTTCATACAAGCCACTTCTTCCTATTAGTTCTCTTTCCAGAGAATAAAGTGGTCCACATATACGATAGCCTAAGGGAAGACGGACCTGGTCGGCAGCTGGCGCAGATGCACTCCACGTACATCAATGCGGTGGATAGTTTATATCTTGACCTTCGCTCATAGTCTATTCTTCTTGTTACATAGGCTTGATAACATTTTTTATTGTTGGATGCAGACTACTATCATTCCACTAACGTGTCGACATTTTAAGGGGGAAGCCATCACGAGTAAAACAATGATAGATCATTGGACGGTCGTGACGATAGAAAACCGACCAAAGCAATATAACAATCATGATTGCGGGATTTACGTCCTCAAGTACATGTACTACATAGCTCGCTCTAATGTGCTCGAATATGATACGTGGTCTCGAAACGATGCCTTGACGTTTAGATATAGGATAGCCTGTGTAACACCCCGATACTTTTTGGATTTATTTAAAAATTTTAGTGGCGAATATATTTTTATTTAGCGCCGATATTGTTTTTATCTAGCATCAATACATTTATTACCTGCTTTTAGTGACAATTAGCGTAAACCATAATTTTTTAAATAGTTAGCATCGCCGTGTATTTAGCGACAAATTGTTTTCTTACCACTGATATGCTTATAACAACGATATTTTTCATTTAACATCGATACTTCTATTTGGTAGCTCATAGCGACGATATGTAAAGAGAGGTTATATAACAACACGTTAAAATTTTACTAACACGTAAATTATCGTCAATAATTGTTTTGGGCCTCTTTGTAATAACAGGAAGCTTCAGGTAAATTTGAAATGACTAAAAAAAAAGATTATGTGGTTTTTGGTAAATTTTCAAATTAGGGTTTTCAATATATACCCTCTTTAAGAGATAGCATCCGCATACTCCCATCCATATTTTTCTGAAAAGATACTTTGAAAGAGAGAGAGATCGAGAGAGAGAGAACAAAAGAAGGAGATGAAGAAGGGTTTTTCCAGCAAGACTTTTTTCGGTAAGTCTTATAACCTTTACGCTAAATTTATTGAATGGTTTAGGGACGTGGGAAGGGGTTGTACGTTCGTTGGTAATGGCTGCCATAAGGGCAGCCCCATATTTGTGTGTGTATATATATATATATATATATATATATATATATATATATATATATATATATATATATATATATATTGGGTGTGCATAGCGGATATACATATGGAAGTACATATGCGACTAACTGAGTTTTGGGTGAATCGATCTAACACTTTGCAATTAACGGTGAACGGCCATGATAAGGGGCTGTTTTACACTCGTGGGTTTGTGGTCTTGGCAGCCATGGCTGCGGAGAAGAAGAGAGAAGCTTGGGTACATGGGAATTTCTTGTAAGAGAGAAAACTGGCCGTGAAAAAGTTACTGTGTGTTTGTGTGTTTAACCGTGTGCATGGGTGGGGTGGTGAAGGGCTGAAAATTCAGCCATGAGATAGTGCCATGTGTGTGCCGTGCGTGAGTGAGTTGTGTGAGGGAGAAGATGGAGGGAAGTAGTGTATGTAAGCGTGAGAGTGGCTGAACAGCCGTGAGGTGTGTGAGGGGGTAGTGAGTGATGTTGTATTATTTTTATATCCAACAAGTGAGATGCATTTGTGTATGTGTTTTGAGTGAATTGTGTATGTTTAGGTAAGTTCTTAAGGTGTATATATAACTGGAATGTTAGTGCAATAGTGTGTGTGTGTGTGTGTGTGTATTCTGTGAGATGGTGTGAGGGGTGGCTTGGACATGAAAAGATAAGAGAAACCCCAGCAGGTGTGAAGCTCGAAAAGCTCTAGGGGCAAGTATAAGCTTTGAAGAATGAATAGTTTACACTTAGAGAGAGATGAGCGACACAGAGAGACTTTGGTAGCAGCTGCACTATGAGTGCTGAGCACAGCCGACCCAGTAGAAACGGCTTGAATGGGTGACCAAGTGGCAAAAAAAAATGGCTCAAAGGCCTCATGACTCAACCATCCCACTCTTACCAACACTTTAGTGTACCGACCGCCCCTGCATGCTCCCTACTGTGAAGTTGGTGCTACCCAGTGACATGCTGAAGCTTAGGAAAGGAAGTGAAGTTGTGTTTTGGGTGCCCATATGTGTGAGGACATTAGGTGTTTTGGGAGTATTATAGTATTATGTTTGTGAGTGTGCTGGGTGTGTGAGTTGTGTGTGCTGTGTGATGCGTGTGTGAGTAAATGTATATGTGGGTGTGTTGTGCATGTGTGTGTGTGGGTTACATGCCTGCAAATGGGTGTCTGTGTATATATACATATACTTTCATGTGGGTTTGGAACAAAGAAAGAAAAAGAGGGAGAAGAGAAGCTATTGCCGTGAAGCAGTAGCTGTGTGTGCGTGGGTTTATATAAGTGTGTGTATAGTGAGTGAAAAGTGTGTGCAGCGCGCAAGGGTTGGAATTGTGAGCTGTGTGTGTAATATGTATACATACATATATCTGGGTGAGAGTGTGAAAAGAGGAGGAAGAAGGAGACCATGGCTGGAGATTTAAAATGTGTGTTTGTGCGTAGTGTATGCATGCAGGTGTGTACATGCAAGTGTGTGCTTGGCATCCTCTGTGTGTGTGAGTGAGTGAGTGAGTGAGTAAGTGTGTTGCGAGTGGAAAATAAGTGTAAGTAAGGAGGTAGTGTGGACAGCTGCGGGTGTGAGTGCGTTCTGGGCATAGAAGAGAGCAGAAATAGTTGGTCAGTGAGTGCATTGGGTAAAAGAGCGCCGATGGAAGAAGAAGAGAAGTACGGATTGGGTAACAGATTGACGTTAAGTTCGGCACGTGCATAGACTAGCACCTAGTTATTGTTAGCACGTAAGATTTTATAGTATAACACTTTAGGATATATTAGAATTTATGGTAAAAGTTCATAATTTTCAGAAGTCACATGTATTTTTAGTATTTTCTATAATTTCAGATTCGTAAAATTCTTTTGGAGCCTTTAAACTCTGAAAATATTTTGAGGAAAACTACAGTCAGGTCTATATGGCATAAATAAGACTCAGTAAAAGTTTGATGATTTTTGGGGTTGATTTGCTATGGTTTTCATATCGCATTATTTTTAGCAAAACGAAAAACTAAAGAAATAGTTTTAGTATCTTTTAAATTCTGATTTTAATTTTTATAATTTTTATATTTATTTTAAAGTTTGTATAAAAATTATGGGACTTATTTTTCAATTGGAAGTAATTTTTACAATTTATGGGTTTTATTGTATTTAAGGAAATTATTTTAATTCAAAAAAATTCAGAAAATTCATATTTTGACTTTTTATAATGTTTTAAGCTATAAAAGTATTTTGTTGTAATTTATTTTGAATTTTGGAATATCAACAAGCATTAAGTATCGTACAGGATTCTCGGTTAGGTTGGCCGCGTGCGAGACGCGTTTTGAGTTGATCGATTTCGGGATTAGAAGTGAGCACGTGGGAGTATTATGATATTAGGTTTATAGTAATGTAGCATAGATTGTGTTCTAATTAATGAATTTGCCAATTTAGGTTAATTCAACGGCTTTTGGATCGAGGTCACTTAGCATTGCTTAGCTTGGACCGAGGTAAGGAATTCTATCCGAACCCTATTTCGACATTCTGTTTTCAAATGCTTATAGAACAGTTTTACAAACTAAATTGATTCGATTTTATGCTGATATAAAAGATATTTTGAAACTGTCCATGAAAGCCTAACCTGAACCTTAAGCGATCGTTTGGAATTCGTAGTTTGTTTATTCTCATCTGTTTTATCAATTCAATTATCATAAAATGTTTTGAATTATATTTATTGTTTCTCAATTTTGACATGAGTTAGTAACTTGGGAGCCATAAGGATGGTCTGTATTGTTGGCGTTATAAGGATGGTCTGTTAGTTGTGTTAACTAGTACTTAGATGGACTAGTCAGTGTTACATATGCATATGTAAAGCGATCGAGCACTACCGGGGTGGCTTTGCTTCTGTACTGCTCATGTTCAACGATTCATGTTTATGTTTTATTGCACTTGAAATGTTTTGAATATTATCCATTCCTGCTTTATTATATCCGAAGTGTTTTCAAATGACTATTATTTATGGGATTGAGTTGAATACTCATCCTTATGTTTATATCGTATTGTAGTGATTTCATCGAAAGCAAAATCCCTCAAAAAGTTGTTATTGGACTTGAATGTAAAATTGTTCGTTTTGTTCATCTATGTCTAAGTGTTGTATTTTTTTGAAATTACTTTTCAAAAGTTTTATATGAAAAATCGTCCGAATCGTTTTGTGATTTTAAATCTTTGTGCGACCTTACTGGGCTCTCGAAAGCTCACTCTCCTTTGACTTCCTTTCTGCAGGTAGTAACCAGCGTTAGAATTCTTGAAATTGGACTTGAGGCTAGCGAGCGAGTGAATTTAAGTTACCGTGTTTTTTTTTTCTATGAGAACCCTTGCGTGGGTGAATAGTATTGTTTAAAATTTGTAGGATATCAATTTGGTATTTTACTTATGAAATCATATAAGAGTATGATTTCATTGATGATTAGTTGCTCTGACAGATTGATGGTATTATTTCGATGAGTTTGAGATAGTATTATCTTAGTGTACTGATCGATTGAGCGTTAACGTTCCGAAAAATTCAGGGATGTTACAGCCTGGGAGCTGAAAAAGGGTGTAGCTAGACGCATTCTTTACCATTATCCTGAGATGTAGTAGACGTTCCCCGTTCGTATGTTTTATTATTATTACTATTGTTGGATTTTGGATATTAAGGTTTGAAATTAAATTAGCCTTATTTTTACTATTGTTCGATTTTGGACAATGGGCTAACTACCGTGCCTAAGATGCAATGAGAAAAAAAAAGTGACAAAAAAAATTATGTAATTTTTCAGAAGTTATGAATTGGGCCCTAAAGTATACCCGAACAGGCCCTTCATAGGAAAATCCAAAAAATAACGTGTCTCGTTTTTTTTCGAAATTAATACAAATGGGCTAACTAGCGTGCCTAAGGTTCAATGAGAAAAAAAAGTGACAAAAAAATTACGTAATTTTTCGGAAGTTATGAATTGAGCCCTAAAGTGTGCCCGAACAGGCCCTTCATGGGAAAACCCAAAAAATAACGTGTCTCGTTTTTTTTTGAAATTGATACAAATGGGCTAACTAGCGTGCCTAAGGTTCAATGAGGAAAAAAAAGTGACAAAAAAAATTACGTAATTTTTCAGAAGTTATGAATTGGGCCCTAAAGTGTGCCCGAACAGGCCCTTCATAGGAAAACCCAAAAAATAATGTGTCTCGTTTTTTTCCAAAATTGATACAAATGGGCTAACTAGCGTGCGTAAGGTGCAATGAGAAAAAAAAAAGTGACAAAAAAAATTACGTAATTTTTCAGAATTATGAATTGGGCCCTAAAGTGTGCTCGAACAGGCCCTTCATAGGAAAACCCAAAAAATAATGTGTCTCTTTTTTTTCGAAATTGATATAAATAGGCTAACTAGTGTGCCTAAGGTTCAATGAGCAAAAAAAAAGTGACAAAAAAAATTACGTAATTTTTCGGAAGTTATGATTTGAGCCCTAAAGTATGCCTGAAAACAGGCCCTTTATAGAAAAATTCAAAAAATAATGTGTCTCGTTTTTTTTTTCTGAAATTGATACAAATGGGCTAACTAGCATGCCTAAGGTGTAATGAGAAAAAAAAAGTGACAAAAAAATTACGTAATTTTTCGGAAGTTATGAATTGGATCCTAAAGTGTGCCCGAACAAGCCCTTCATAGGAAAACCCAAAAAATAATGTGTCTCATTTTTTTTCCCCAAATTGATACAAATGGGCTAACTAGCGTGCCTAAGGTTCAATGAGTAAAAAAAAAGTGACAAAAAAAATTACGTAATTTTTCAGAAGTTATGAATTGGGCCCTAAAGTTTACCCTAAAGTGTGCCCGAACAGGCCCTTCATAGGAAAATCTAAAAAATAATGTGTCTCATTTTTTTTTTCCAAAATTGATACAAATGGGCTAACTAGCGTGCCTAAGGTTCAATGAGGAAAAAAAAGTGACAAAAAAAATTACGTAATTTTTTGGAAGTTATGAATTGGGCCCTAAAGTGTGCCCGAACATGCCCTTCATAGGAAAATTCAAAAAATAATGTGTCTCGTTTTTTTTTCGAAATTGATACAAATGGGCTAACTAGCGTGCCTAAGGTTCAATGAGCAAAAAAAAAGTGACAAAAAAAATTACGTAATTTTTCGGAAGTTATGAATTGGGCCCTAAAGTGTGCCCGAACAGGCCCTTCATAGGAAAACTCAAAAAATAATGTGTCTCGTTTTTTTCCGAAATTGATACAAATGGGCTAACTAGCGTGCCTAAGGTTCAATGAGGAAAAAAAAGTGACAAAAAAATTACGTAATTTTTCGGAAGCTATGATTCCACAAACGAAATCACAAATTTAAACATTAAGTTCAATTTATACAACTGAAACATTAACCCTAACACTCATCATCATCATCATCATCATCATCATCATCGTCCTCTTCGACCATACTGCCAGGTTCGATACCTAACACTTTATAATGGTTTCTCTTGTCATGATCAGTCATCTTATTACACAACGCACACTTTCGCAATTTTTTTTGACCCGTTGCTTCTTCAATCGGATTCTTCATGCGTATTGCTCGTTTTTGCCCTTTTGTTTGAGAAATAATCGGATAAAAAATGTCGTCCTCCTCACCTTGCAGGCTAGTGCCGTCAATGACTGGCTGTGAAGCTCGATTGAATCTACCGGCTGGAGTCATCCGAGTAGTCGGAGTGTCCCGTCTTTCTGGTAATGCCATCCTAAACTGTGCAAGTTTAGCCTTATCCCGTGCGGCTGCTTCAACTTGATACCTGTACCCATCAAATGTTGACGCTGCATCCAATGATAAACCGTGCATGATGTTACAAAGGTGATTATATCGCAGCGTCTCAGATTGCTCGAAATCAACTGAAACATTGGGCACGTAAGGAATGTGACCGTGGACTCTATTGGCTTCCTTCGTCCACCGTTCCAAGATATACTGTGGAGGGATTTCACGAGCATTCTTGGCGCTAAAAACCCTCAACGCGTGTCGACAAAGTATACCTTTATGCTCAAACAGTTGACAGTTGCAATTAACCAACCCGGTGTCCATACAAACTGCTACGGTAAAATGTCTTCTGCTCCTCGGAGCCGACGAAGAGCACGGATTGGCAAAATTCGTCACATTTGTCAAAGCATAAACCTTGATCACTCTGGTGGAATACTCGTGCAACTTTGTCATGCTATATTGATTCGACTTTAGTAGTTCCTCTTGAAACTGTCTAAACATTTCCTTGGTATAGACTTGAGCCGCATGAGCCTCCAAAGGTGAAAAAACTACTATGGCTCTTTCTCTGTAAACTGTAGCCGCGTCGGCTTCTCTCTCAAGGAAAAATTGCTTGTCAAGGGCTTTCTGCATCTCTAGTACGAACTCTGTTATACTTGAAGAATGGCCTACGTACCCATCAAAGAATGCATTCATACCTTCGCTTCTCGAGGTCGTAGTCATTCCGGCTGCAAAAAACTTCTTGGTGTAGGCACCGACCCACTGTGTCTTGATCTCATACAACGATTGTAACCATTCATGATTGTGCAAATGGTAGTCATCCATTAACTTGGCCCACCTCTCCTCGAACACGTCTACCGTCAACGATTTCTTCACACATGTATTAAAGTCAGTCTTGAATGTCGGATGGTTTGCATATACATTGTGAAGCCGTTCGGGATATTTGTTGCTTATGTGCCATGTGCACAGGCCATGGTGAGTATCTGGAAGGACCTTAGCGATTGCATTTTTCATTGCCAGATCTTGGTCGGTGATGATGGTCTTTGGAGGAATATGATACATTGCTTTAAGCCACGTTTCAAATAACCACGTAAATGACTCCTCCGTCTCATCCCTAAGCAGGGCAAAGCCAAACAAGATTGACTGATAGTGGTGGTTCACCCCGGTGAACGGAGCAAAAGGCATAGAGTACTTATTTGTGCGGTATGTGGTGTCAAACGTCACAACATCCCCAAAATTTTGGTAAGCAGCTCTAGAACGGGCATCCGCCCAAAATATAGTACTAATGCGGTTCTCATCATCCAGTTGGAGACTATAGAAAAAGCCAGAATTCTCACTCTGAAGGTGCCTGAAGATATCAAGTGTAGCTTGAGAATCACTCTTACCGAAAGACTCTCTCCTCTGAGCACGAAGTTCATTTCGAAGGTCTACTTCGTTGAAACTCAACTTGTCAATCCCCCCAGCCTGGCTTGAGAAAACCCCCATCATTCTAGAAGGTGGAATTTTAGCCTCGGCCATTGTAAATATCAGTTGTCTGTGTGCCGCGCTTATTTCTCGGTGTTGATGAATTTGACCAATCTTACTAGGGGTCATCAACTGATGATTATGGCTCAACTCCACTCCTGTCACAACCCAATGGTTTTCATTTTTCCGGTGTACTGCATACACATGGGCCTTGCAGCCAGTACCCGGAAATGTGTCGCGTTTTCTTTGTCTTGATGGCCCTTCGTCACTGATCCGAACAGCCGGGGGTACATACGGTGCTCCTCTATGACACTCAAATAGTCTTCCACAAATTTGATCTGTATTCGCCCGTTTTCTAGTAGTCTTAGTTCTAATACCGAAACCTATCGTTTTCGAATATGCTCTATAGTATGCTTCAACTTCGTCCAGTGTTTGAAAAACTTGACCCAAGTAAGGTGGATCAGAATCTTCACAAAAAGTATTTCCTCCAGTTGCATCCATATTTATACTGAAATCTAAAAAATAAAAATTATATCATTCTCAACAAGTCATAGAATTAAATAAAATAAAAATAAAGACTCTTTCCTTCAGTTGCGGAAAATTTTACAATGTTTAATTACCAAAATACCCCCGATGAGCGGCAAATTACCGAAATGCCCCCGGGGGTTCATTATCACCCTAACGCCCCAAACCAGCTTCAAAACAACCTTTCAGGTGTTTTACTTACATTTCTGGACTAAAAAGTCCTTTGAAAAACTTAACACCGTAAAATTACCAAAATACCCCTCTCGGGGTGGTAAATTACCAAAATGCCCCTGGCATTAGAACAATCTCAAAAGTGCTTTGAAATGCTATTTTAAGCTTCCCAAATTCATTCTTGATCTAAAAAGTATCCTACGGACTTTTCGCCCAAAAATCCCGAACTGGTGTCCGGATCGAGCGCTTAAAAGCCCGTTCGGCCAAAATAATAGCTAACGACTTCGGAATGGCCCAAATTTCTGGGCAAAGGAACTTCTCAACATCCTAGGGTTTTCATAAAAGTTTCGCCAAAATCGTGCTAGCTTGATATTTTAAATTACACTGCAAAGTTACAAGGTTCTCCGTATCAGTTAACCCATTTCCAGTCTTTGCAAAAATCTGAAATTTTTTCCTGATATAGATCTCTTAAAAATAACTAGGGTCACTTTTTTGTACTTTGAAAAAATCTAGATCTAGCTATTTTTTATAAATTCGTGAAAAACTATCTAATTAAGTTTTCACCTTTAGCGACAATTATGTTTCGTATTCACATTAAACACACATAGTGTTACACCCTAGGAAGACACATAGTGTTAAAAATTATTTCCTCCAGTTGTGTTACAATGTTCAATTACCAAAATACCCCCGATGAGCGGCAAATTACCAAAATGCCCCCGGGGGTTCATTATCACCTTAACGCCCCAAACCAGCTTCAAAATAACCTTTCAGGTGTTTTACTTACATTTTGGACTAAAAAGTCCTTTGAAAAACTTAACACCGTAAAATTACCAAAATACCCCTCTCGGGGTGGCAAATTACCAAAATGCCCCTGGCATCAGAACAATCTCAAAAGTGCTTTGAAATGCTATTTTAAGCTTCCCGAATTCATTCTTGATCTAAAAAGTATTCTTCGGACTTTTCGCCCAAAAATCCGGAACCGGTGTCCGGATCGAGCGCTTAAAAGCTCGTTCGGCCAAAAAAATAGCTAACAACTTCGGAATGGCCCGAATTCCTGGGGGATGGAACTTCCCAACATCCTAGGGTTCTCATAAAAGTTTCGCGCGAAATCGAGCTGACTTGATATTTTAAATTACACTGCAAAGTTACAAGGTTCCCCGTATCAGTTAACCCCTTTCTAGTCTTTGGAAAAATCTGAAATTTTTCCCTGATATAGATCTTTTAAAAATAACTAGGGTCTTTTTTTGTACTTTGGCAAAATCTAGCTCTAGCTATTTTTTATAAATTCATGAAAAATTCTAATTTTGACGCCCTAAAAAATCACTATTTTGGAATCTATAACTGTAATACCGCTCATCCGATCTCCGATTGATCTGATTTTTATTTCCTTCAATTTGTATTTTTGTTATCTTCGATTTGAGTCTACAATGACTATTTTTGAACTTTGAAATTAACATTGAATTATAAGAAAACTCAAAATACTTACTTGTTTTGACTTGATATATTTAAAGAAAAATCCACCGATCTTCTAGCGTAAATTTTTTTTGTTTGTATTGTTGTGGATACTATGTAGGTGAGATATTGAGTATGAAGACAGTTGGTAAAGATGATGGAGAGTGGAAGAAAGGGTCGGGGAGGAGGGATTATAAAGAGAAAAAAGTGAGGGAGAGAGGGAGAAGAAAGAAGACAGAAAAAATATCCATGAGTGAGCAGTCAAAGCCTATGAAAGAAAAAAAAAATGGCAGAAGACTTTGTGGCCAAGCTTTGAGTTGCCTCTGGAAAAAAAAAAGGAGGGGGGAGGGCAGGAAAAAGGACGGGGAAAGGACACCATGTGGGGGCCGGGGGGGAAGGGGGACCATGGGGGGAGGGGGGCCATGGGGTGAGGGGGGGCATCACGGGGGGGGGGGGGGAACCGCAACTCTTTGTTGCGGTTGGCCCATTGAAGTCATCATGTCAACCGCAACAAAGAGTTGCGGTTGGGCATGGAAATGGGGGGAAGGGGGGGACACCACGTGACGGGGGAAGGGGGCCCATCCGGAGTGAACCGCAACACTTTGTTGCGGTTGGCTTTTGGAGAGAATGCTTTACTTTTTGGAAATTATTCCAACCGCAACAAAGTGTTGCGGTTGGGTTTTTGTGAGAATTTTTGGAAATTATTTCAACCGCAACAAAGTGTTGCGGTTGGGTTTTTGTGAGGAATAGTTGCGACCGCTACAAAGAGTAGCGGTTTGGTGGAGAAATAAGTTTTTTACTACCGATGATAAAAGTTCGAAAAGACTGATTTAAGTGATTTAAACAGTACCGATGACAGGGATCGGCTCCCACATATATATATATATATATATATATATATATATATATATATATATATATATATATATATATTCAGATTAAATTTGGTATTGAGCGTGTTTGACAAAAAAAAAATAGACTGATTAAGTGATAAATTTGGCATTTTTAGAAGCAAAAATGTGAAATAATATCTTTACAAGAAAACTCAAACACGGAGCATTACTTGTGATTTAAACAAACTTGCCACTGAGTAATACGAAAAGACTAACGGAAAAAAAAATTTGTGGCCAACTTTATCCTAGAAAGCAACCAAAGCATAATTATGCGCAAACTAATAATTTTGGGAGGTTGATAAATTATCAATTACTAGAATTATTAATTAATTGAGTTTACTCACACACTTTTTGCATAGAAAAAGTTCCTTTGACAATTATCCAATTCTCAATCCTAGTGTCAAGCTTCTGATACCTCTGAACTAATGTATATTGAGCTTCTGACACTGATTTATATTTTAGTTTTGCTTGTATCTTTCACAGGTCTATAAAGTTGGGGAGCTTAAGTGAAAAGAGGCCTTTTGCCAAACTTTATAACTTTCACATATAGATGTATCGGCGCGGAAATCATTCTACTATAAATATGTGTATATACTACTCTGTATATACTATGTTATAATCGATACAAGTACATGAATACTTTCAGAATTATTGAGTTGGTTATGAAGTATTAAAATATATTCCAAAATTTGTTGAGTGGAATTGGTTTCTAAATTTTTTATTTATTACTAGAAATTATCAACTCATTAAGTATCAATTATTAGAACGTCGAGAGCCAAACCAATGGAGGCACGTTGGGCCCGTATGTTTACCTTATTCGTTTTCTATTTTTATTTTTCATAATTTTCGTATTCAGTTAGAAAACACGCTTCTGTACTTTTATCATTTTCACCAAAAAATTTTAGCTACTTTTTCTTACATTGAGTTAGGTTTGGGCGAGAAAAGTTGGAAACACCCCGGAGATGTTTTCAGTTTTTTGTCACTGTTTGAATAATTATACCCAAAATGAAAATAAAAAAATGATAAAAGTACAAAAAAAAAGAATTTTTTTTTTAATTATCATTGCGAAAAATAGAAGATGAATGTGGTAAACGTACAAGCTCATTTTTTCGGCCCAAACCAAACAGAAAATGCCCAGTCCAACAAAAGCCAACCACAGACGAACCATAGCCCATAGCGAATTCATCCTCCTTGATCATGCTCATGCTCAGGCAATTGAAGGCCCATAATGATTCAAAATAGAAACGAGAAAAAAGATGGGAAGAGAAATCAGTAAAAGTGGAGCGAAAAAGCAAGGAAGGAGAATATAGAAAAGAAGGAAATAAAGATGAAAAATGAAGAGAATAAAGTGAAATAAAGGGTATAGAGAAGAAAATTAGTTCTCTCATATGCATTTGATTAGACCGAAAAATGTCTAATATTGAAGAAATTACGAGAGTTTACCAAATATGCATTGACTTCCCTACGAAATCCTCATTTCTCATTGTTTTTTTTGCAAGAAAATAAATGAGTTATGTTGGAGGAAACTCAAGAAATTTATTTGTTTTGTCCATCACTTTCTATTCCCTGCTCACCGAATTTCGAAAACGTTTCAATTGCCTTCACTGTTCATCACTTTCAACCCAATCAAACGAAGCCTTGTCTTTTCTTGGTCACTTATTGGTAATATCATTTAAAAGGAAATCATTTTTTTCAACACTTCATTTTATGGGTAAGCAAACTCGTGAAAAGTTTAAATTATTTGTTGCTCCTTTCGATTTCCATCGCACTCCACCTAATCAAACGGAGCCTAAAGTGTCTTTTAACGCTGTTGTTCAAGTCATTGAGATGTTCCACTTAAATTGAACACAAAAAACTTCATGGAGCACATAGTAACATTTTAAAGAGATTGTTAACGATATTTTGGGAATCAACTTCATTTACTATTGGCCTTTTTCTTTATTCTTTTGAAAAGTTATATTGAGTTATAATTATGGGTGATAAATGGGCCATGTTAATTGGGAAATATTACAGTTATGGTGATATTATTAAGGGAGATATATAACTCTTGTAGTGAAGTTTTTTTCAACTCATTGTTTTTCATGCTCAAAAAAAAAAAAAAAAACCTAGGCAATGGTCATTTATAGACCCACTATCCAAATGCTACTCATCTGACCTCTGTCTCTCCTCTCTTTGTTCGTTCTTAATTACTCTCATACTCATAACTATTCACAATGACGCATGTTTTCACCATTCCTCTAAAACTTCTTCCGAAACAATTTCATCACTTCCCTATGGATTTCTTTCTCTCTTTTCGTTGCACAAGTATGGTGTGTGCCCCAAAACTAGTTATGAGTATGAGAGTAATTAAGAGATTGTTTTAGAATACAATTGCAATATATTTTCATGTTTCAAGAATTTCACTCTCTTGTCATGAGATTTGGCTGAAAGATACTGAATTTGTGAATTTTATAAACTTAAGTTGCTCTTATTAAGTACATTTTTATTATTGGCTATTCTATCCATTGAGAGTGTAAGTGTAATTTAGGGTCTGTTCGAGTGGGTTTTCATTTTCAGTTGAAAAAAATACGTTTGACACACAATTTTTATTTTTTTTCCTTCAGTTTTGAAAACTAGCTTTTAAAACATGACTGTTTTTAAAAACTCTCATTAGGAGTTTTGAGTTTTGGGTTTTATTTTGAGATCACCACCCTCCCTCTGCCACAGACATCGCCTACCGCCGGCGACTGCCACGCCCCACCACCACCGCTGCAAACCACCAGCAAAGAAAAAATTCAAAATAAAAACTGAATAATCAAACACCCATTTGTTTTTGTCAAAAATTAAAATTAAACTGGTTTTAATATTTATTTTTTTAAAAACAAAAATTAAAAAATAAAAATGATTTCACACGCTACCTTAGTGTACAGACCTAGTCGACTGCTCGACCACAGGGTTTCCTTAAAATGCTAGTCAAATAGTCCTTTACATGATTTTATAAGGTCATTCACAAAATCTCCCACATCTAATGTGGGTTATCACATTTTAGATAAGATTACGATTGTTTAGAAATTTTGTTTCACAAATATCATTTGTTACTTCAAAAGGCTAATAGGATGCCGTCATTTGATTATCCATGTATCATTTCCTCATTTTATCCGTTGCTTAGCGTATCTCAAAGTTTATCAATTCCGAAAACGCTGCTACTGGGATTGGTAGCACTGAACTTGTTGAACATTGATGTACCACAAATTGCACAGACAATAAGAGAAATTATAAATATGCAAATGCTACACAAGACAACACAAGCACACTCACATTCTTCATTCAAGGAGTGGGAACCTCGTTCATGTCCTTGAAATTCCACAATTCACACTCCCATGGAACCTCTCCATCACAAAAACCAAACTTCAGAAGCTCTTCATCGGTGTAAGGGTACCAAATCCACCCCCACACCCTCTCATCCTCTTCAAAACCCCACCAGAAATCCTCAGGCCTCTGCGAAAAATTCTCCGTGAACGACGACAACCACAAATCATCGCCGAAGTCCCAGACGCCACCGCTCTTTCCACCACTCTGATCATCACCGTCGTCGTCTTCCACCACGATCACCACCTTCTTCTCCTCCACAGCATTGCTCATTTCTGATCTAGTTGTTTCCGCCGTTTCTGGGCACTCTTCTTCCTTTTTACAACCCTTCGGTAATTTCTTGCCTTCACACGGAGATCCCATTATTGAAAAAGGATCTGTGATCAAGTATCTGATTGATTTGGAGAGGCGGAGAGGGGAGAGGCAGTGCATATGTGTCCGGTATATGTAGTAGTAGGGTTTGGCCGTAAATGCATGCAGGTGTCAATGGCGACCGTTTCTGTTTTGCCCTTTTTGTTTCTTCCTTTCCTCTTCCTCTCGGGATAAATATCCCTTTAATGACGAGATTCTGGGGAGAAGATGAAGATCTCTAGTACGATCATTTATATCTTCAAGAACTAGATTTCATTTAATTGGTTCTTCTTATGAAAGCAATGATGATCGAAAAGTATACTGGCGGACCAGCGCAGAAAGTATGAAATATTTTGTTTTTGCTACTAAAATTTTTCAATGGACGACTCTATCGTCGTGAAAAACTCCGCTAGCAATCCATTTGGCCAATGGAGCATTTTCTACCACTACATTATGTAAGACCAATTCGTCTATATGAATAATAGTTCGTTGTCTCAATGATTGTGCACAAGATCGTTATTCTTGTAATGGCATGGACTATTGGAACCCTAACACGTGCTAGATACATGTTTCGTGATCGGAATGTCGTGGTGGGCATAACGGCTGCGATGGTTATAACGATCTGCAAGAGCTGGACTCCAAGCTTACAATCTGCATCTAGCACTAGTAAAATGCCAATGGATGGAAAATTGGGCGGAAGAAAATTGCTAGGACATCAAATTCCTAAATTTGCACGAGTATCTGTAGCAGTAATTTATTTATAGTAAACACGTTGACATGAACGGCTCCGGTTTCTAACTAGGATAACTCAAACTTCCAATACGATACGTACATATGTAGTAGTCACATGGAATCAATTGAGAGGAGGAGGTGAGTTTGTCCCTTATAACATGCCTATATTCTAGCTACAGTCTCTCATTTAGCGACAATTAATGATTGCTGAATACTTTTTGTAAAATTTATTTAGTGACGTTAAAAAAGAGTTACCAACAATTGTTGCTGAATATGTTGCCAGAGATACGGGAGATTGTAGCTATCTACGACCTGGCACCAATAGAATTTATCCATCATGGTTTAAAGCTTGAATGTGTTCTCGTAGCGAAAGAAATCATTTGCTAGCCTTGGACAAATTACCCAACGTACATAATTGAGACAATGTGGTTTTTAGAATAGCACGTAAGTAAAAACCCCATTTTTTACTATCATTCACGACACTAACACCCCCCTCCCCTCCCTTCCCCCACGTGACTTTTAAGGATAGTTAAATTAAAAGTTAATAAAAGTTGGAAGAATCTTTCCCTCTCAACTTAACATGTCGTGTTAATGTAACCGGTTCCGATGACCCACTAGGCCGCACGGACGTTCCTAGGGTTTTTACAAGGAGATACCAAATCTTACCAAAATCTAGCTACATGATTTGAGAAGTCGTAGCAACTGGTCATCGTGCTCTAAATTTGGGGTTATATACGTCGATGAAACGTCTCTTGACAACAAAGACAACGGCTTTTCCAATCAAGTACCTTTTGTAAGCAGCTTAAGAGTTTGTAACCCCCAAGTTTGTCTGCGTGTCTTCATCTGCACGCGAATATGTATGTATAGAAGAAATGGAACCAATAGTGGACGTTATTACGATGGCAATATAGTCGATATCTCGCTCCATCATTCCCTTTCCGTTCTCTTTTTGGCAAAGTCAGTTAAAAGATTTTGTTACTCATTTCACTTTGAACCCGCTTTCCGGCCAATAAAATTGCGATGTAACCCATTACTAAGAAAAATCACGTTTACTTCACATGGCTTCGATTTGAAATCCCTTTTAGAAAACATTTCATTAGTTTGACTTAATTTTTAGAAATGAAAAAGTTATGATTGCTTGACAGTCAAGATCTATGCAATTTATTCTCTGTGTCATTTTTGCCTTTTAAGAAATTTTACTTTCAAGATAATTTTAGCAACCAACTCATGAGATTTACAAAATTTCGGGGTGAATCTTTAGGATTTTAAGAGAACCTTAGTGCACGTGGAAAAACCTAGAAATCGTCGAGCACTGAATTTGTATGTTTTGAAAAAGTCGATGTTGCATGAGACTGAGGGCGGATCATTGTCCACGTGCTTGTTAGTACACCAGTGGCCATAGTGGTTTGACGACTGGATAGACTAAAGATTAAAACAGACAAAACTTTTCAACAAGATGCTGTGGTGTAGTGGTTATCACGTTAGTCTTACACACTAAAGGTCTCCAGTTCGATCCTGGGCAGCATCAGCCATTGCTCAACGCTTACACTGACATTTTTTAGCAATAACTTTTTCACTGTGTGTTTTCAATTTTACCCACACAAAAGTCATTATATTTTCTTATTCACCGTTACCTGTCGCTATATAGACATTATCTAAGAAATACTACTGATTTGAACAAAAATATCTTGTTGAATTTAAAAAAAAAAGGTCATTTGCAAGCAAAACGAAGAAGATTTAAATAAAATTACAACAACACAATTCGTAAACCTAATTAAAGTTCTTTGGTTAGTCAAATTTGTTGGCTACGCACGGCCACCCTATACTCTCTTTGTTCCAAAATGTGTTAACATTGATTAATGCACATTAATCACCCTTTTCTAAAACTAACCTTGTTACTTTTAACAGGCATGATTTTTGAACTTTTTATCCAATGCGAAAGATGAATTACAAGCATTAACTTTAACTTCTTAAGTATGCTAACTACTTGTTCATAAAGTAGGTATACTTTGGGACAGATGGACTGTTATCTTGGGAAATTTAAAATCTATTAATAATTAGTAGTATTAATCTATTAAGTTCATAACTTATTGTTCGTCAAAGGAGGTCCTGGCAAATATAAAAAACGTCGAATTCCAGTGTTAAGAAGCACCAACTGAATCTGACTTAACGTTGGAATAAAAAAATCTGATATCATTTTGAATTGGGGTAGGTCGAGCTTATTAAACTTGCTTACATCTTAATTATTATCATAATAATTTTTTTAATTCCAGAAAGTGGAGACCTCGGCATTAAACAAGGCCTCTTGCACTTTATACTTATTTTAGTGACACACTTTTTGTATTTCTTCCCCTTTTATTAGTTAATTAATTCATAATCCAAAAAAGAGGCTTTATTGGTACAATGTTAGAATAAAAGTACACCGTATATATGTGCATTTTCATAAAGTCTTATCAACTTATTGGTACAGTGTTAGAATAAAAGTACACCGTATATATGTGCATTTTCATAAAGTCTTATCAACATTGTATACATTTTTTCTCTTATTATTAATGACATCACATGAGATTTTCAGAATTCTCTCTCACTTTCTCTCTCTAGAATTCTAGAGAGAAACATAGTTGGATCTCTGACATCGAACCCCTAACGCTGGACCGAAGCATCGAACTGTGACTGTCGTCGTATATTCACCATGTGCCGTCGCCCTCACAGCACTGCCACCCTTAGGCTCTGTCTGGGAAGCTCTTGGTCTATGCCCTTGTCCACCCTTGCTGTGTCCCATATCAACATACTTGATATCTGATTCGGACTGCATTCCTTGTAACACCTTCACATCGACTTCGAACTCACTTTCCTTGGCATCAAAGATTTAGATTATACATTGTGTATTTCTTATTTTACTCTTTATAAGTTTTATCTTTTATTAAAAAAATATTTACTTTAAAGTGATTACATCACCTACTTCTAGAACTATGCGCTCGACTTTCTCAAAATTTAACATGTTTCAGTATTAAGGATGGTCGCAATCACAAACAAACTCGATGGTGTAAAACAAAAGGAGTAATAGGTGGGTAAAATCTCAATAAGATTACAATGATATCATTGAACTCCACACTTTATTATTTGAACTTTACAATTATTACTCGAGTAATAAATCGTCACAAGAGATTCCAAGTGGAGCTTAGTATCACATGAATGGTTCTCATGTTTGATTGACCGTGGCACCGTTGTCGCTTTGTGAACTCCGAATCTAGTCAAGATACGAAGCGTGACGTGTGTCATGACTCTAAAATAGAAAAAATTATCAGTTTTTTTTTTATTATAATAAATATATATGCTATATTATTATTATTATTATAGACAGGAACCACATAGTCATAATAACAATTGACAAAAGCACCACATGGCTTTGAAATCTGCAAAGCTTGACAAGCGACCCCCATTTAACGGTAACGGCGGCGTGCATCATCAACCAACTCCACAATCTCTGCTCTTCCTGTTATCTGCTTCCATCTTCATTTCTATGTGTATGTGTATGTATCCCTTTTGCGAATTTTGCTGGTAGGATTCAGGGCTAAAATCCGGGCTTGGAGGATCAAGGAGAGACCAGCAATGGCGAAGGTAGGCAAGTTCAAAGGCGTCACCATAAGGGAGGAGGTGCTGAAGCTACTAGATGCCAACATGGACCAGGTTGAAGCCAGGCGCCGAGCGCGCGAGGCCTTCAAGGATATCCAGCTCTCCATTGATCATTGCTTGTTCAAGGTATCGCCTTTTTTATTGATCGAACCAAGTTCTTTCCTTTTACTTTAATTGTTGACTTTTCGGTTTAGCGGTTGACTCCTCTTTGCATTTGGCGGATTCGTTGCGCATGCTTTGTAGTTGCTTGCTGTCTATTTATGATCGAATCGGTTGTAGACAAAGCAACAGATGCACGTGGTGTGTGTGAATGTGGTACACTATGAAACATGGAGTGTAGTTAATGGTTTGAGATTCTATGGACATGTAATTTTAATGATGTGTTCCTCCCTTACGTCCCAAAATTTGAGTCCTTTTTTTTACTTTTTAACGACTTCTTGGGGAGTATATGGCTTAATGCATGGGTGTGGCTTCGTCATAATCGTTTTTTGCATTCATCAGACTTGCCACTTATTCACCATTATAATTAGTTACCGTTCGAGGAAAAAAAATGTGCGTCCTTTATTCAAATGAAACACTTAAAAAATTGGTTGATAATCATTTAGGAATAGGTATCCTCATTTATTACAACAAGAAGCGCCAAGAAACCTAATTAAGTACCAATTTTTTAGCTTTGAATCATTGGCTATAAAAGTTTTAAGTATGATTGAATGACAATGAGTGTGCAAGTCATCTTATTGTTCCTTATGGTTGACATTATTATTTTTCGAGTTAGAGCTGACTGTACACTAGTAATCCCTTATTATCTATGGGTATCTAGCACCTGCTGCACAAACATAAAAGGGCAAGTATAAGTGAAAGAGAGAACGAATTGAAAAGAAAAAAAAATCAGTATGAAATTTGGAGCATGAAATGGCCGCCCTAGTTTTGTAATCTTTTGAGCACAACGCAGAATATGAGAGAAGATATATTTGGGACTATTTCCTTGCTGGTGAATGGTTTTTTTTAGCATAATTTAATCCCCTTCTCGCCTTGTACTGCTTTCTCTAAGAAAACCCTAAAAATTCTGAGCCAGTGAGATATGCATGGTAAATTACCAAGCTGCTTCATTTTACAGTTCATACTTCACACCCCAAAATGGCAGTTCACCATATTCTCCAAAAACAGTGCATTTCATCAATTTACTGGTGGTTATCCACTTGAATGTGTAGTTCTGCCCTCTACCCGCCTTTTGGTTCACAGATTTAAGGAGCTTTTTTTTTTGTTCCCATACTTCTCATTGTCGTTGCTCTTGCCATTTCCACTACAACCACCACTTTATTTTCACCATTTTGTGCTTATTCATCCTTTGTTGTTGTTGTTGTTCTCTTTGTTCTTCTTGGTATTTAGGTTGAAACCTATGGCTATATTGATCTTTCTTCCTCTTGGTGTGTTTGTCGTCTGTTGCCTTTCGCTTCAGTTGTCTTCTTTCTCTCTTTAACTGCAATCTTTTGAGAACATGAGTATTGATTGGTTAATAAGATTATATTGCTTCCAACCGTTACAGGTGCCACATGAAGGATTGAAGATGAAGGAGGTAAAAGGAGTATTGATTTTAGTGATTCTGTGTGGAAATGTTTCCACGATTTATTTTTATGAACTTCGATGGTTGTTATTAGTACTTTTGGCTGCTCCTGCGACATACAATGGTTCCTGATATCCTCATAACATGAGGCTGTTGATAAAGGGAGACTGGTATAAGGCCTTCACTTGTCCTTTCCAGCTGTGACACCAATTATGAAGCTAAATGTGGGTTGTGAGTTGTGACAAAATATAGTTACTATATAACAGAGTATGAATTGGATAAGACCGTAGTTGTGTATGTGACCCTTTTTCTTGTCCTTCTCTGACCGGCTATTATTGAATGATATGTATTTGCAAGCACCTTCCATGTGGTTTCTAAGCCTAAGGTTGAACCATTGGTGAGAGGGTCAGGAGACGAAATAACTTACTTACTGAGTGATTTAAACCTTACATGTCTCATGCAGAAAGAAATATTCATGGCATCATATTTTTCGAGAGCTTGTGCTCGTATCGCTGTATGGAAACTTCAGAATGAGTTTTAGGTTCAACTACCCTTCAGTTTGTTTTTCATCGCGTTATAAATATCAATTTCTGCAGTGCTAAAATGATGTCTTGGCTATGAGTTACCAAAGGGTTGTACAACCCAAGGCTGAGCAATCTGCTTCAGCTTTTTCTATGCAGAATGAGTTCGGCAATTCAATCACGCTAAGGTATATTCTTATATGCGTCTTCTGAAAGATGTGATTTGTCTTGCCGGTCAATGTTGGCATCCCGGGTAGCGTTTCAGTAATTCATTATGTATGTATATATTTTCATGAAAATTTTACATGGAGATAGTCATTTTATATTCTCTTTTACAGTCATATGAGGTGAACTCTAGAGGTTTGGAAGTATTCTTGAAAAGTTGGCTTCCGGAGACCTGCCCCCCGAAAGCAGTGGTTTATTTTTGTCATGGTTATGGAGATACTTGCACATTTTTTGTTGAAGGCACGTAGTCCATGACAAATATTTGAAGCAGCAGATTTTTTGTTTGAAACAAATTGAACTGAACTCTTCTATGGTAATTCTTCCAGGAATTGCTAGAAGGTTGGCTACATCAGGATACGGAGTTTTTGCACTGGACTATCCAGGGTTTGGTCTTTCAGAAGGTCTTCACGGCTATATTCCAAGTTTTGACCAGCTAGTTGATGATGTCGTCGAGCATTACTCAAAAGTTAAAGGTATACCTGGTCACTTCCTTTATGCTATTATAAGAGGATATCTATGCAAGGAATTTTGATGAGTGGAAGAATCTGTCCTGAGATTTATATAAAAATCACACATGTATAGTATATTAAATGTTATATACGTTTGTATGTATATGCATATATTTAGAGAGAGAGAGAGAATATTTTGGCTGGTAATGTGCAAATCTATAATAGTACATCTGTTTGGTAAGGAAAAAGCTCTCTTATCGAAGTTGTAAGAATGAGTTGCTAAAGTTGCCGAATTGCACTTTAGCAACTCATGATCTTGACTGGCCATGATCTTGGGTCAATGACCAAATAATAATTGCATTTTAGCATGATTTCCACTCATGATGCTCAAGCAACATGCTCGATTGAATCCTTTAAAGTGGGAATGATACCTGCGCAGTTATTGGTGTTACGACAATCACTAGAGGCACTTAATGCATGCAGCTGACCTAACCTTTTTATTTAAGGCGAGATCGGGGCTTCCCCATAGTACTCTTTTTCTATTTAAGAAAGTGTTTGCAGATATTATCGGGGGCCTGAAAAGGAAGTGTGGCATTATAAACTTCCCGAATTTTGGTTGAAAAAATCTCCCCCCACCCTCCCCTCTCCTCCCGCAAAATTTTTTATATGGACAGAACAAAATTTACATACTTGGTGCCTAAAGGTCTCAGGCTTATGAGCTTTGCTTGTTGTGCCAATAATATTTTGGTCTGTAGAAAATCCAGGATTTAGTGTGGTTGTCGTGCAGGATTCTTGTCAGGTTACCGAGAATCGAATCTTGCCCTTTCTGGGCTGTAAGGCTTACTCTTCCCATGCTTTGCAAAGGTGACATGCAGTCAAAAGATTGCTTTTGTTCCTTTGTGGGAGGCTGTAATGATCATACAAATTAAACATATCACTGGAGCAGTTGATCTGTGGAGAAACTGACAAAAGGGGTTGGAAGAGTACCTTTACCACGCAATCAAGATCTGTTCGTTCGTATGTGTTAGCAACAGAGTTAGAACTTGAGATTACACAAATAAAAAGGATTAGATAGGGTTGTGACTAACAAACTATAAACCATAATATGCGTGTGTTTTCATACTTGTTTATTAACATGTTGAAAAAGACACCCTAGGTCACATTGATCTTTGGAGGATCTATTTTAGCTACTTGGTCTTTTACCTGAGCAATCTATGAAAACAGAGAAGCATAGCACCTTTCTCCAAGTCGAATGATTTCGACAATTGCTCCAGTTAATTACGCTATAGTTTTTAGATGCTTCAGCACTCCCAAACAATTTATGTCTTTGTGAAAAAATATGGAACTCAATTGGAAGTTATGAACTGAATTTCGGACTTTTGGTAAAAAGATTGTGATGGTCTTTCTATTTTACCTACTTGTAAGTACCTATAATTAATACAAGAGCCATAATGCAAAACTGTTTTTCACGCGATACCACCATCCATTTCTGTGGCATGGGAGCATTCACAACCAGATGCTACTATCATGAGTTGTAATTTAGGCAAGTTGCCACATCAGCCGCAGCACGAAGAGGCAGGACTTCGAGACCCTGAAACAAGAACATTGTGCCAAGTGTACATACATGGGGAAGGATAATAAAATCCTCAAGGTGGTGAGACCTTCAATGAGGATCATGTCAACTGTCATACTAAAAGAAAAAATTGAGACTGGGGCTAAGGTGTCCTGTATGAACCGTATGTGTCAGAAGGCGCCTGTACGTGGGGCAAGCTTTTATATATGTTCATTCAACTGCATTGCTCAAGGTGAATGGTCTAGCCTTGAAGAAGCTTCTGGTATTTAGGTGGTCGCTACAGACAAGGGGTTGAGGCATGGTTCCCACCTGTAGACATGTCTCAACCTGGTAAAGGAGAAAAACAGAGAGGCACAATGGTCCCACTTTTGTACTATCAGCACGATTTTGCCGAGTACTTGGCTTAGAAATGACCTTCTTGAAGGGTTTTATGCACATGACTGGTAGCTCCACCGCCCTTGGTTAAACCACTAACAAGTACGAGGTGCTATCATATTTCTGTTCACTCCACGTACTTCCCCAAGAGGCCGTAGCTTTTTATTTGAGGAAATTTGAGTAGCTTGTTGTGCGAAGTTTTTTTTAACAATTCCCCCGTCTCTCTCTCTCTCTCTCTCTCTCTCTCTTAGCTTCTGCCAAAGGACCCATCTCTATAATGTATCAGCTTTAAGTAATATTCACACCTAAAATGCAGTGCAAGTATAATGTCTTCCTTCCCCTGAAGTCACCACCTGAAAGATTTCATCGCGTTAAGGAGGACCCAGGCCCGAAATAGATAAAAAAACGTAGTAGTTAGACTCGAAAAAGCAGCAGCCAAAGCAGCCGAAGGGATTTCGACTTGACCTTGTGCTTAAGCACTAAGATTGAGCTGTGGATATAAGCCTTTTTCGTTGTCTTGCGATATGCTTTTTGTTCTTAATCTTATTAATAGCTTGTTGTCACAATTCGAATGGCATGAATTGGTTGGGGTTTTATGATGCTCATTAATTTGGTGGCAGAGAGCGCGGAATTTTGTACTCTCCCAAGCTTCCTGTTTGGACAATCTATGGGTGGAGCAGTTGCTTTGAAGATGCACCTGAAGCAACCTAACACTTGGAATGGTGCCATTCTTGTGGCACCTATGTGCAAAGTATTTTTCTGAATTTTCTTGTACTAGGCACCCTCTTGTCCATGAGTTTTACATTTGATTGACAGGGAGCTTTTTAGATTGCAGATGACATGGTTCCACCATGGTTAATGACGCAAATTCTGATTGGCGTAGCAAAATTTCTTCCAAAGCAGAAGCTTGTTCCGCAGAAGGATTTCGCTGAGCTGGCTTTCAGTGACCCAAAAAAGTTAGATCTGGTTTGTGTACTTCCTTCTAGTTTTAAATACTTTTTGAGTACAAAAATTGCACTCTCGGATTCCAAAACAGAATTTGGATGCATGATGCTTTATAGTTGCCACTGTTCCCTCTCCCTGCCTATATTTTTCCTTCAAATTGCAGGCAGCCTATAATGTTATTGCTTACAAGGATAAACCACGTTTAAGGACTGCTGTCGAGTTACTCCGGACCACCCAAGCAATTGAAAATCAACTTGAAAAAGTATGTGAAAAAGATGCCTTACTGTTTCAACATTTTTTGCTCACTATGGATCTTGTTTGGTGCTATCTTCTTGGTATGCTCTTTGCTTCTTCATTCCACGTCATGTTGTCCAGTTTTTTTTATGTCTTTTGGCTTGTTCCAAATTATGTTTTTTGGAATTACCGTTATATTGAGTGCTCCATAAGACCTCCAAATCGTGCTGAAGGTCACAAGGTTAATGACTTGGCTGAGAAACTTTCGAAATGGAAAGTACCACCCACTGTGTTCACTTGGGTTCAAAATTAAAATTCATCAAGTCTCTATGTATGCTTTAATAGAACTTTATTGATACAAATGTGATCACAAAGCGAAGTATTGATGACCAGAATTTGTGTATTGTGTGGTATGTATGCTTTTGCAGGTCTCTCTGCCATTATTGATCTTGCATGGAAAGGCTGATAGAGTGACTGATCCATCGGTGAGCAAGGCGTTGTATGAGAAGGCCAACAGTTCAGACAAGAAACTCAACCTTTATGACGATGCTTATCACTCCCTTCTTGAAGGTGAGCCAGATGAGATGATTCTTCGAGTTTTTGGTGATATTATTTCTTGGCTACAAGAGCATAGCTAAATATTACCTGTTTATCAATATTTCCCTAAGCTTGCTTTGTGCGTGGGGGTTTGGGGTGATTAATAGCAGGAAGGGGATTTACTTGTTGCACATATTAGTACTCTGGTCAGTTTGGTGCATCCATATCGATAAGTTATATTTAGACTGTTCTGTGGTAATTATATTTTGTTGTCCACTATTCCTCAACCTTTGTTTGGCAGTATTAGTTGGGAATGTAAGCCATCATTTTATGTATTCTTTTACTCAAATTTCTGAAGTAGAGGATCTTTAGTATCTCAGGTTGAAAGTAACAATCTGAAATCCTAATTCTGTTGTTCTGTCTGATTTCTTTGCAATTGTGGTTCTCCAAATGTTCTTGATGGGTAATCTCCGGATTTCATGATTTTTTTTCACCGTCTCTCTCTCTCTCTCTCTCTCTCTCTCGTATATCCTTGAATGTATCCACCGTCATTTCTTGTTTCATCCTATTCAGTGAAATCTATTGCTGGATAAGAGATCTTTGAAGTGGGTTTATGTAGACCGCAAGATAGGAGTGTAGGAGAAGAGGTAGATGATAGATGATAGAGATAGATGATAGATGATAAGCAGAGAGAGGTAGATGTGGAATTTTGATTAAAGCAGAAGTTTGAGCTGTAATTGTTCTTGGAAATTATTGGTTGTGTATGGATTAATGGAGCGGATTTGACTTGGATTCAGAGTTAGATGAGGAAAGAAAGCATAACAGATTTGATTTTATGAACAATTTGGGTATCATGAGTGCTTTGTTGAAATCTTAGTCGAAGATTTTTTGAAATGGCGAAGAAGAGACTGGGTAACGTTGTTTTGTTTGTAGTGTGCTTTAGACCTCAACCAGACCAACATGGTTATCATGTAGCCACAAGATCAAGATCGACAGTCTCAACTCGAGTTACAACACCTCTCTGTAGCCTTAGCTACAACAGAGGATCCATGTCCATCAAAGAATATATGGCAATAACTACAAACTTAGACTTGAATCTGAATTGTTTATTTAGATTACTTTTAATCTCCATCATATCATTATTATGTCGTAATTATCTACCCATGATGAAACATCTAAACATTATACATTGTTCCCACCCGCCTTGATACTGGACAACAATAGTAAACTTGAAACATCTGCTATGTTTGGTTTATGGACACGGTGAGGTAACTCATTTTTGCAAGCTCTCAATTTCGCAAGGTCGTGTGACAATCGTACTTGGTGAATTTTTTCGTCTTGGTCAGAAGCATCAAAAGGCCTTTAGTTTGGATGTAAGAGCCTTTAGAGAGAGAGAGAGAGAGAAAGAGAGAGAGAGTCAGTCGTACTTGGATAATATTTTGTGCTATTGAATTTGCTTATAGACATCAGTCATTACAATGTTTCCCTTACAAGAATTACCTTCTAGGCCTACTGCGTTGACTTATAGGAAGTTAAAGCAGGGTCTAGGCGAAAAATAGGAGATTGAGAAAAAAGGTCACATGCGCATGGTTTACAAATGTTGCTCTTAAAATTACATCATCAAACTGACAAATAGATTGAGAAAAAATATTGAAATTTGACAAGTAGATTGAGAAGACAAGAATAAAGCCCGCCGATTTAATTAGCCGTGGCTAACTTATTGCTAAGACCCTCGAAGTTTACATGTTAATGAGGTTATGGTCACCAGAAACAGACTTGTGGTGCTTGTGGTGTGTCCTTTTCTTGTTCTCATTTGTCTGTCTTTCTTATGCAATTCTATCAACCACGTAAGGTTTTTCTCTGATTAGTACTGCGTGTGTCTTCCATTATTTGAATGTGACATAGTGATAAGAAAACTAGCAGAAGTTTAGAAGAACCATTGTCTTTCGTAAAAGAATAAGTCCGCAACTGCAGCATCGATCACTCATGCTATTGGTTGAACTTTATAACTATTTATTTTTAGTGAGCCCCTTCTAAAGTTGGAACCCGTGAGACCAATTTCTTCCCTTCTCATGTTTGTCGTCCCAAGCTAAGGAGGCATCACGGGGGGCACGTGTGTGTAAGAAGGCCGATATTAGAAATTGATTCTGCACGAACCTATTTCACCAGGTAGTGTTGAAAAGTGAGAGAGGTTGGAGGTGCTGAGGTTTGTAAATCAAGATGTGGTGCGGTATATGTCGATACTAAAATTGTGTTGTATATGGTGAATTTAAAGATGAACGAGGTTGTACATTCTATTGCACTATACATTATGATATCAGTCATTTCTCATTTGATAATTTTAAGAGCTCCTCTGCATGATCTAATGTATAGATGCTATCAATCATAATGAACATCATAATTAGGTTTATAATCCAAACCCTTCAAGTGCGCCAGCACATGACGACTTAGATAAAAAAAAAATTGAAAATTTTGCGGTGGAAGTAGAGATTGTATTTAAATAATTGGCGGATGATGATTATTTGAGCTAAAAGTATAAAGGCTTTTTATTTAAAGTAGCAGCACCAAACCCTTCAAGTGTGCCAGCACATGTCGTGCATTTTATTGTTGATCATGCAGATTTTGCATAATTTTTAGTTCGTTGTGAAATGGACAAGCAACAACACTAATAATTAATTGGTCGATGACTCGCACACAATATAATAAACAAGCGATATTCATTTCATGTTCTCAAGAATCACTGTTATTATTGCAACGCGCACGCGAACTATATTTGTTCTGTTTAAAAATAACCACAAGATCCATTTTCCACTAACTGCAAGAACCATCGCAAATTAAAAATTAAGAAATGATGAAATGAAGGCCTGCTTTGAGCAGCAACGTGATTTTAAAGCAGTTGAAGGCTTAAAATCGTAAAACCATCTTGCCGTCTCCGTTAGGACATTACTAGATCGATGTGCACATTTTGAGAACATAGCAACGTGCAATTGACAGGCTTATTCAAGCATCTCCATGGCTGTAAGTCAACTTGGCCGTGCCAGAAATTTGAGTGTAGTGTTGTCCACAGTTTAAGCAGAACATCCTTGTATTACGAAAGCAATTTAAGGTGGGGGCAAATGTTGTTGCCGTGTCCTGTAAAAATCGTGTGAGTGTGTGTGTGAGTTTTGCATTCGAGAAGACTTGCGGACATCTAAAAACAAAAATGGCCCAAGTGTTGGATCTTAATCGAGATATTGTCAAGGCACGTTGTGACAAACCAGTGAAACAGTCACGGCGAGAGGATGGCTAACAAGGATCGTTAAATTCTTAATCATAATGGGGCAGATTTTTTGGGCCAAAGTTGCCTTAATTACAATAACCAACATGGTTTGCCATATTTTAGCGAGAAATTATTGAAGATTCTCTGGTAACTCCTCAGATCGGGAGGATCAAATTCACAAGTTGTCTTGATTGATTATACATGTAATAATTATAATGATAGAACTCAAAGAAAACGATGTTACTTTCGCTCGCTGTTTGAAATATATGCAATTATATCAGACTTTTTTAGTAGCAAGACGGGAGCTCATAAATCAAGTAAAAGTGCAAGAAAGGATAAAAGAAAATACATAATTTATATCAATGATTTGACGCGGAAGTCAACGACGATGTGAAGTCTAACTCTAATTCAAGTCTTCAACTCATGATAGTGATTCCCAAACAGATTTGTAGTTTGGTCCAATAACAGATCAGATTAGACCAGACGCCAAGCCTGCCTAACCGAGAACTTTGCATGTGCGCCAAGTATGCAAACGTACGTGGCCTTTCACTGGCTGAGACACAAAACCTTTCCGCCCAATCAGCTTTTTCGGGTGGGATTTCGCTAAGTTAGAGCTGTCTGGATTACTCGGTGGGCTTTTTGCTCAGTGCGCAGTGACCATGACAACCTCCAAACCTGCTGCATCTCTCTACTCCCTCCTCCAAAATGGCAAGCTCTTGCTTCACCCCTTTTTGGCTCTGCGTTAATAAATAGGACACGCTTTGCTTCCATGTCTATGGCTTGTTTGTAACCGAATGAAAAAGCTATTGCTCTTGTCACTTGTGGCATTCCTGTTCAGTCTCTTTGCTTCCGGTTCCCACCAGCTATGGCCTTCTCTTCTTGCTTCTGCCACCCTCAAATCTCACTCAAGGTACTGTTTTTGAGTTGTTTTTAGGATTGTATTTATGTTTTTTGGAGGTTCTTGGGTAAGTTTATCTATTTTCTTCATCTGGGTAAGTTGATTTGGTTTGTCCGAATTTATTCTGTTTAATTGGTGGAAGTGCTCACTGCAAGTACTATGGAAAGATTTTGATTGGTTTAGGTTTCGGGTTTAGGTGCTTGAGTCGAATTATGTTAGCTCCAAAAGTTGATTGACCCACGATTTTTTGATAGATCTGAGAACCGCATTATGATTGATAATTTGGGCACATTACTCCTGTCTCTGTTTGTAGACAGGTTCTAAACGTCAAAAGCAGTCCCCCTGAAAATCAGGAGCAAGGCTGAGGACGTGTGAGATTTGAGAAGGGTTTGATACCATTTTTTCAAACAAATTCGGGAGACCATTTTGTAACATTATCAGAAAACACAAAAACCCTATATCTGTCTTCATTATTCTGCAAAATGGATTCTCGGAAAGGAGAGATGTATCGTGGTCTTCCAAGCGTAGCTTTACGTGATGACTCTGGGCGCTTAAAGGAGTAAAGCCACTCAGAGAGATACAATTACAAGTTAAAAACGGTATCTTTGTAGAAAATGTTAGAAACCGTCCAGATAAAATCTGTAGAGTTATGCTTACAAAGCCGTTAGTCTAATTAAGTTCTCATGGACTTGGTTAAATTATAGATTTGGGAGATGTATGCAACCTGAGGGGGACGGGGAAATGCGGTAATGCAGTCTAGTATTGTCATTTGATAATGAAGCACGCTTGTGTATACACCAAAGAATGTTAGGTCTTTCACTTTCGATATATCTTTGATTCTTTCAAGTTGATGGAAACCGGTCAGCCAATGTGTAAAAGGAAGAAACTTGTCTAGCATTTTGTAACGGACCGAGGGACATTCTCACACAAATTCGGGATTCGGCCACCTATACCTAAATGAGGCCCCCAGACTCTTTTCCCACTAGCGCCTAAGTGTTTTGGCGATGTTAGGGTCAGTGCAACCCCAATGCGTTAGGACGTGGCATTACATGTTAGGTCCATTGCACGGTCCAAAGCCTCTATATCTCTATGGGCACCCTTACGTTGTGCTAGGCGCCTACAAAATGAGTCTGTGACAGCCACCACGCCCAATCCCTTTCGCCTTCGCATTGAAGATGAAACAATTCCCTCAAGTCTCGTCTTACGCTAGCACGCAAAGTGCTCCAGTGACTCTTTGTGACTTTCTCACGCATCCCCTGGCGCTCGCCATCAAAGGGGCTTCAAAGGCACCAAC